>LBNU01039220.1:21134-63845 GCA_014162995.1 Artemisia annua
CCCAAACCCTAATTTTTAAAATTTAGGGGTTTCATAAAAACTAGATAGATCTGGTAAATTAAACAACAAATCCTTCAATTAATCACATAATCACCCACCACAGACCCAAAAAAATACCCAAACCCTAATTTTTAAAATTTAGGGGTTTCATAAAAACTAGATAGATCTGGTAAATTAAACAACAAATCCTTCAATTAATCACATAATCACCCACTACAAACCCAAAAAAAACCCCAAAACCCCCAATTTTTTTATGAAACCCTAATTTTTCAAACCCAGAATCAGATAATCACGTAGCACTCACCATAAAATCCATCAGATATCACATACCCACTCACCACTCAACATAAAATCTGAGTGATTTTAGATCTAAAATAGAGGGAGAAACAGAGAGAGAAAAAGAGAGATAGAGAGAGATGAGTTAGCGTGTGTGTGTGTGTGTGTATGTGAGAGGGTTGTGATAAGATAGAGAGAAGCGTGTGTGTGTGTGTGTGTGTGTGTGTGTGTGTGTGTGTGTGTGTGTGACAACTGTCCCACCCAAAACGCGTTTTTAACTTTTTTTTTCTTGTAAATGGTAAGTAAAAAAAAAGTTATATGTTGTAAAAGTTATTTGTTGTAAAATATAATAAAATTTGTAAAATGTAAAAGTTATTTGTTTAAAATGTAAATAAAATTTGTAGTAAAATTTGTATTAATAAAAAGTATAAGTAAAAATTTAGTACATGTTGTAAATAAAATTTGTAGTAATAAAAGTTAAATAAAAGTTTTAAAAATGTAAAAATGTAAAAGTTGTAAAAAATTATGTAAAAATATAAAATTTAGTACATGTTGTTAAAAAAATTTAGTTATAAAAGTATTAGTTAAAAAAGGTATGATATAAAAAATGTTGTGTATTTTCGGGTTTTCGATTCTCACGAGCAAATAACTGAGTGGGTGCAAAATATTGCTCGGGCGCTCGGTTTTGTAATTGTTAAAAATAGAACCAAATCAGAAGATGGTCAGATGAACGAAATCAATTATAGGTGTACAAAGGGTGGGAAGTATGAACCTCAAGGTAGTGGAAAACGGAAAACCAAAACATGTAAAACCAATTGTCCATTCAGATTAGTTGCGAAATATCATCGAACACAAAATTATTGAATTTTGAGGGTGAAGGATGAGACGCATAATCATGATATGCTAGAGTCGTTGCATGGTGTGGCATATGCAATGCGATTAAAGGAAGATGAGTTGGGTTTGGTCAAAGAATTGACAGAATATAACGTACGACCACGTAATATACTTTCAACAATACAGGGTCGTAATCCGAATAACGTGTCTAGCGTTAGAACTATATATAACGCACAAGATAAGTTCCGGAGAGCCAGAGTAGGTGATAGAACTCCAATTCAAGTCCTTTACTCGCATTTGAGGGATTCAGGGTATACATGGTACCCGAGGGTAAATGAGCATACCAACGAGCTTGAGGAGCTTTTTTTTCTGCACCCCACGTCGTATGCTCTATGGTGTACGTTCCCTGAAATCATGCTGATGGACTCCACGTACAATACCACGCAGTTTAAATTGCCGTTGTTGGAAATTGTTGGAGTAACTTCAACAAATAAAACATTTTCAATGGCGTATAGCTTTATAAGCTGTGAACAACGACATGATTTTATATGGGTATTGCAACGTGTGAAGCAAGTGATAGACGAAAGATATTACCCACGTGTTATCGTCACTGACAGAGATTTAGCGTTGGTTGGGGCAGTAGAAGAAGAATTTCCTAACGCTCACGGATTACTCTGTCGATGGCATATACAGCAAAATCTGCTCCAGTATTGCAGAAACAGATGCAGTGGGTAAAAGAGTATGAGTCCATTAAACACAGTTGGGACTGGATGGTTAAAGCTCCAACAAGCGAAATGTTTGAGCAACGTTATCACCGCCTACAACAGCGATTGGTCGACCATGCGGGTACTTAATTATTACTTCATTGTTTTTTATTATTTAATAAATAAGCACCCGAATGACCTTTTATTAATTCATTGTTTTTTTCAGATGTCGCTGAGTATCTGGATAACTGGCTGCGAGGTTACACAAACAAGTTTGTCTCGTATATTACCGACAAATATCGCTCCTATGGCCAGACAACAACGTGCAGAGTTGAGGCTCACCACGCGTTGTTGAAATTATATTTGGACGGCACACAGTCCAAATTAGATAGGTTATTGATGTTGGTCGATAAAATTCTCATTTCGCAAGAAAATGGGATAAAAGAAAGTTTTAATAGAAGCATCAACGAGAAATAAAATAAATGTGATGTATCACTATTTGAAGAATTGTGGTATAATGTTTCCAAACATGCTTTCAATCTCGTGTTCAAAGAACTCCACCGGCCGATCACCGCAGACCAATGTAGCCATAAGTTGCATGCAATATATGGACTACCATGCTTTCACATGATGCAATTCTACATATGTCGTAGTAAGTATATTAAATTTATAACTATCAAGTTGTTTTCCCCATTAATATCAGTAATTTATATAAGTCACTTTTAATGAATTCAGGACTCCCCATTCCACTGGAATCAATTCCTATTTTTTGGAGAACCCTGTCTGTTCCGTGGCCTGTTATCAATAGGCCACCGCCTGAAGATGAAGATGATGATGATGATGATGATGATGATGATACTTCGTTTCAAAATGACATTCGACAATTCACGAATAATTTTAGCAAAGCATCGTCGTTTGTCAAGAAAAATGTGTTAACGAAGTTGAAAGAGATATACCAGCCTGAATCTGTTGGCACACGAGAACCTGCTATTCGCAAAAATACCCGTGGACGTCCGAGCGCAAAGGACAAAAAGGGCAAGGCTACACAAGTCCCGGACTTGAATGAATTCCCGGACTTGAATGAAGTACCAATCGTAGATCACCGAAGAAGTACAAATTCAAGATCTACGAAAGTCCCGAACTTGCGGAGAGAACCTCCAAGACATAGTTCTTACACAGGTGATAGTCTACACCACAGATTATATGTTGGAGATAGTGTGAGCAATGATTTTATTGAGCATATTCCACAGTTTTTCCGTCCATACGTAATAAGTATACATAATGTGGTTGGTGATGGAAATTGTGGGTTTCGGTGCATTACCCACATTCTTGCTCAAGACGAAAATAGGTGGGCCGAAGTCAGACATCTGTTATTGCAAGAGTTAGACAGACATAGGCAAACTTACATAAGTATGTGGCACCAAGATGACTTTGAGCGAATTTGGTATACAATAAACTGGTTCAATGGAGGTGCACCTGAAGGTCGCTGGATGATGATGCCATACACGGGGCTGGTTATCGCTTCAATGATTAAGCGACCTGTTGTATTTATATCCCAGCAAGGTTCCACCACATGTTTTCCGCTTTTTACCGGGCCAAACTTATCACAAGGAACCGACCCCCTTGTGATTGCCCGTATGGGGGAGAGAAACTATGCTCACTACATTTTACCGACGATAGACAGAGATACTCCACTTCCGCGTAACTACCCACAATGGAGGTATTTCAGACAGCCTGTTGCAGCCGAATGGGAAACTTTATATCAACATAGACTAATGGAGTAATTAATTATACAGACAGAACATTGTAAATGATTATTGATTTATGTTGTAAATAATTATACCGACAAAACATTGTAAATGATTATTGATTTATGTTGTAAATAATTATACCGAAAAAACATTGTAAATGATTATTGATTTATGTTGTAAATAATTATACCGACAAAACATTGTAAAATTTTATTGATTTATGTTGTAAATAATTATACCGACACTGTGAATGATTACTTATTTATGTTGTAAAAAACTATTTGGTGTATATAGTAAATGATTAAATATTTATTTAAATTAGTAATAACATTATTGATTGATGTTGTAAATTATTATGCAAATTCTTTTGTCAGGTGGGAGGAAGAAATCCTTTCTTGTGTCGATGTGAGAGAGGATTCATTATAGAACGGAAATCCAGGAAAGAAGGTAGTCGTGGGCGACTTATTATGCATGTCCTGATTCAGTGGTAAATAATCATACGTTTGCTTAGTTATGTAAATATGTAAATAATTTGTTTGTTAAAACTAAATTTCTTATAATTTTATTAACATGTAACAGCCAGGTACAACTAACTATGGGTGTCGATACTTCATGTGGAAAGATGAATTTGAAAGGAGGTACTTTAATCAAGCCTCTTCTTCAGCGCAGTGCTCAAACTGCGTTGCTCATTTAAATAAGATTGACGAGCTTGAAGCAAGAAACAAGCTGTTAAAGACAAGAATAAAGACGCTGGAGATGGAGTTAGAATTGGCAAAGAATCCTACGGATCACGCTTGTCAGTCCGGTGCAAGGCTCTATGATCTTTTAAATGATATGAATAATCTTCATATGTCGTAGATGTTGTTGTTTTTAAATAATATGTTAACGTTATCGTTTAATTTAATAATAACAGATGTTATTGTAATTATTTAATGTGGTAATATTTAACGTGCTATTATACAAACAAAATAATTATACATATACAAGACATTATTAAACACAAATATAAAAAACATTATACATATACAATACATTATTATACATACACAATCCTTTCTATTTAAAAAAAAAAAAAAAAAAAAAAAAAAAAAAAAAAAAAAAAAAAAAAGGGGAAAAAAAAAAAAAAAAAAAAANTTCCGTTCGAAGTTATACTATAGTACGTTAATTACCCCGTACTAATTAGATACTACTAAAGCCTAGCGATTCATGTGAAACTTAACCTAAAGGTCGCGGGATGAGTCCGAATGTGAACAATCGACAAATTAGTTTGGTTTGAGCAAACTAGACCACATTTGTTATAGAATGAAAATCAAAGGTTTGAATAACAGATTTTGACTTTTTAACCCAAAAGTCAAACCTTTTAAGTCTTTAATCCTAAAGCGCACCTTTTAGTAATTGGTTCTCATATGGTTTCATTAACACAACTAATACCTTTGCACCTATAAATGATTAATGCTTGTCGATGTATTCCTAGTGTTACTAGTTTGACTAAATAAAACGTATCACCACGTAACACGTGGGCATATAAAACTCCACGCATTGGCTCAAATTTCTCTTGTGGGGTACCTCGTAATCAGACGTCATTATTTGTTATCATCATCTTGGTTTCCAACTTCTAACCAATTCATAAGATTTAAAGGAGGTGAAATGAATGTAAAGTGTAGGTGAGAGTTATTGTTATGAGCTAACATTTTCTGGTACTCATTGGTGCAATAAAATGCAGTTCCTTTCATATGTTGGTGTCACATTCCAAACCACAATTAGTACTCCTTATCTTCATGACTCGAAAAAAAACGGCCATTTAAGTGCGTCGAAGGATGTTCTACGCCCATTTCAAGAATCTGAAAACTGAACGCACGCAGATTCTAAAATGAGATTTATAATAAAAAAAATTCAGTAGTTCATCAAACGATCATTTTCATGCCTTAAAAATGTCAATCGTGATGTAAGTCCACAAAATACGATGAATAAAAATAGACTAATACATTATCCTTTGTGATCATGAATAAATATTATAACAACTAGTTTAGGAAGTTAGATTTACAAGGAGATGTTTGACTTTGCTGCAATAATACGGTGAGTTTAGTCGGGGAAAACACCCTTATTTTTCACAAGATGTTTTTGGGAAAACAAATATCGCGTTCAAATCAGCGGTTAACCGGTTATGAACAAAATGTTTTACAAAACACAAAATATCATATTTTCTAACTTAACAAGTAAAATTACAAAACAAATTAGTTGTTTTCCTTTGTAACCCATAACCATCCCTCCCTTTCTTAAAAATAGAAAATACAAACATCAACTAAACACGTTTTCTATATTTTCAAGTGTTTTATGAAGATAATTTCTTTTCCAAATTTTTACAAAACTAGAGATAGAAAACAAGAAAATTTTTCTCCAACTAAACGCGCCCTTATTATTTCAACTTAAGTAAGGATTGTCTGTTTTGTAGTAGTATCCAACAAAATTGTTCTGTAGTGTTTAACAAAACTGTATTTTGCTTTCTTATTTTTTAAAGTGAAGATCGCTAACTATTAAACAAAAGACTATTTTTAGACTATTGTGCAATCCGTTAAGTACTTAATAAGTTCTAACTCTAATACGTTGATAAACATAATTTATTAAATGATCCAAACGCACCCTAAGAACATCTGCTATGAGCTCGGCATAGCGTCGGCTTCAGATGGCTCGACATCGGTATCAACCAAGAAAGAGAGAAAGAGGTGGGAACGCCGATCGTGTTTGCCATTTTTTATTTACTTTTAATGTGTATGTGTGTGCAAGAGGTATACTTTAATGTGTATGCGGTGATTAGGGGTGTCAAAAAAGCCAACCTGACCCGACGTGAACCCGATTAAGCTTACTCGAATCGGGTTACTCGGGTCAGTAATTTTATTCGGGTCGAATAACCCGAATGTTAAATAGGGTCGGGTATCAGACTGAATATATCTGCCTAACTCGAGTTGGGGTTGACCTAATTGACCCGAATAAGGATTTTTTTGTATTTTTTGTTTATATAATTTTTTAAAATTATCTATGTAAACTTATAAAATCGGCCAATTCATTGATCATTTTACTCATATTCGGGTTGATTTGAACCCGAATGGACCTGAACCCAAATAACCCAACATTTAAAAAAGGTCGGTTTCGGGTATGATTTGTTCAGCCTCAACCCGATTAACACCCCAAATGGTGATGATAAACCATTGTGGAGTAGAAGTGATCAAGCAATAGTTGAGAACTAAAACAAATGTGACACCAATATGATACACTAGTTGAAAGTAGTCAGTGAATCAGAGCATATTAGGCTATTAGCACATGCTCTAAGGTTACCTTTTATCATTCATCTGAAAACACACTCACTCACCTTTCACTTCAGCGTTACATCAACTTTCTCTCTTCAACCTTTTACTCCCACTCATCATTCACCCTTATCAATCTCACCACACTTACCTTTCAATTAAATACCCATTTTATGCAAAAATACCCCAATAAATATCTCACACACATTCACACACATATATATATATATATATATATATATATATATATATATATATATATATATATATATATATATATATATATATATATATATATATATATATATATATATATATATATATATATGTATGTATATATATATGTATATATATATATATATATATATATGTATGTATATATATATATATATATATATATATATATATATATATATATAGAATAATGCACGAAAACCAAGTGGTGACCAGCTCACTATTGTGAGTCTGATTTTCTTTGTTTCGCGCGTGAATGTGTTTTTGGGTAGTGGGGTCATGTGTGAACTTGCACACTCACAGGAGCACTCAGTCCGTTGATACGGGTAGTCTAAGTGGAGTAACGATTGATAATTTATATTGATGTGACGCTAATGTGACAGCAGTGGTTGAAAGTGATTACTGAACGATATAGAGCACATGCTCGCTTTTGTTGTTCCCTTTGAGTTGGTTACAAATATGAACTAAGTTAACTAACTAACTTCTATGTTTAGCAAAGTATAAACGCTTAACAAAAATAATCAGTTAGTAAAGATTACACAAAGAAACTTTTCAATGTTTAAATTCTTATTTGAATGAATCAAATAATTTACAAAGATTGTTTGCGGAATAACATTCTTAGTTGAATAACAATGTAAAGTAATCTCCTCACTCACTTAAACACTAACCAAAGTAAGTGTTTAAGTGAGAACTATGCTAACACTCTGAATGCTTTCAGGGACTTAGTTCTCATGAAGAAGTAATGCCCTCGTGAATGCGTATCACGTTAATTGCACGAGATAGCATTTACTTCTTTGAGACATTCTTTTTTAAAAGCGGAATACAATGTAGTTACCCGTGGATAACAACGACGTGTCGAGTATCAACTATAAAGTACATTGCTACCTTATTGCATTAAACGCTTCCATTCTTTGAATGTGTCTAATCCCACTTTAGGGAACAGTGTTGAGAACTATTTGCCTCTTTCTACCAATTCTTATACTAGATTTGACTTTATATGATAAGTATTTTCCTACTTATCCTATCGAGAAAGTTCTCGCCTAAACTTTCAGATACTTAGATATATTTCCAAATATCTACATTCAGTATGTCTTTGATTGTTGATGAGATCAAGGGGAGTTAGTGAGTTATTGTCATCACTCACTGACTCCATCATCTTCTTTCCGGTTCAGGGGTTAACTTACCATGTTCCGCCTCTGGAAGTGGTGAGACTTTCTTTAGTCTCTGGTAAATCTAAAGATGACTCTTTGGATGTTCAATCATTTAGGGACTTCATTTATACTTAGTATATTTTATATTCAAATCCTAGTCAAAGACCATTGGGCTCTGAATTGACCCAACAACCTCCCCTATTTGGATATAGAAATAGCCTAAGTGTTTTTCAGTGAAGTGAGCATAACAACTTCTCCTTACTAATTGAAATGAAATAAAGTAAAGCTTATAATGACCCAAAGAGAAAATGAGACAAAATATTTCTTACTATTCATAGGTTACATCAATAAAAACATAAAATACATAAGTTGCCTTTCATGCTTGTTCTTCCGTTATACCCATCAGTCCCAACTTCACTTTGATCAATAAGAGGAATTCTTTGTCATTCCTCTTTTCAATTTTTCCATCCAAGATCTTGACCAGTCTCAGAGCTTCAGGAGTCTATTCTGATAAGGCAACACTCTTGAAATTGAAGAGTGTTTGTGTGTCCACCAAATTTAGTTCACAGACTCTTTTATAAGGCTGGATCACCAAAAGCATTAAAGAAGAAGATACCAAGTTCAGGGGATTTGATCACATGACCTGTTTTAAAGGAACTCCTTCAGGATGATCCCTATTGCAGTGAAGACCAGAGATGTATGTTTCAGGTTTAGTTCCCATGATTATCTTCCTCTTCTTCATTTTAGGTTAAGTCTTTATTGGGTCTTGAAGAGTTAGAGGCTTTCTTGTATCAATCCTTAGGAACTTTTCATGTTCCTTGATTTCTTCAAATCTTTTTCCCATGGTTGACTTTAGTTCAATAACATTTGCCCCTTTCTTCCTATTTAGGTCAACTAACATCGTTTCCTATTCCTTTTACCCAAATAGACTCATTTAAACTCACCTAATGACTTCAAAGTTTGAGTTATCATTTTCGTCACTTTGGCTTTGTGTTTGGAATGATCTTGGTATCAGTGATAACCCTAGGCTTCCTGACAAGCTCCATTATGTGCTTGTAACTTTCCCACACATTCTTCCTCTTATCAGCCTTTGCTTTCAGTTTCTAATTAACATCCTTGAGTTCCTGAAGTTGAAGAACTTTGAATTTCGTAATTTTCTGGACTTATTTGCTAGCTCGAACTTTCTCAAAGATCCATTTATGGATTAACGCAGGCATCTAGAAGCTGGAATAAGAGGTTTGTTAAGGATATCAAAAAGTATGGTTTCACTCAAAACCCAGACAGCCATGTGTATATTTGAGAGATAGTGGGAGTATCGTTACAATCCTAATCTTATATGTCGATGACATATTACTCATGGGAAATAAAATCCCAATGCTCCAAGATGTAAAATCCTGGCTTGGAAAGTGTCATGAAAGACTTAGGAGAAGCGACATATATACTTGGAATCAAGATATACCGAGATAGATCAGAGCGGTTAATTAGTTTAAGTCAAAGTGCATACATTGATACAATCTTAAAGAAGATAGAGAACTCCAAGCATGGAAGTATCTTAATGCAAGATAAACAAACCTTGAGCAAGACTCAAGGAGCCTCCACACCTGAAGAGGTGAGACGCATGCATAGAATCCCTTATGCTTAAGTATGGGATCTATCATGTATGCGGTAAGGTGCACTAGACCTGATGTAGCGTTCATTCAGAACCTAACGAGTAGATTCCAACAAAATCCAAGATAATGTCACTGGACTGCTGTTAAGTACATTATTAAGTACCTGCTAGCAGTCTCGATCTGTTTTTAGTATTTCGATATGGATGTCAAACTATTTTTGTTTTCGTAGTGAATTGATATACGTGGTATGATCGTTATCATTTTTATATTAACCGTGTCATATATTGCATGTTTATTCCATAAATAATTTATTATTCTAAATTGTCCATTGTCGGTTGACGATACGGGATTATCATCGAACTAAGACAAATGTGAGCGTGTTGGTAATATTTACTGTAAATAAATATTAAAGGATGATGTCGCCAAACTCATATGTTGTTCACTGGTAATGAACATTGGACTGGCCTAACCAACGAGAATTCACTCCATGGATCGACGTCAATAGTGAATCTCGCAATTGGTTGTATATTAATCATTCTCATACTTGAGATGAAAGTAGGTTTTGCATGTGTGGAATATCATTCTTTGATATGGTTAAACGATGTCATGAACAAGGTAGTTATAAAGGTCATTTTCAGGAGTGATGTGAAGCACATGACTGACATGTGCAGTCAAAATATGATTTATTTCTCCACAGAATTGATAATATGTTTGCATTGCCGTGCCGAAAGGAAATCAAGATGAATCTTGATTAATTTGGTAATCTAGTTCAATATCTATATCGAGAAACATAATAGTTAAACATTTAGAATGACTTTTGAACCACGTCCTTAGTTTAACAGAGTATCCAAAACAAAAGGATTAATCATAAACCATTTACAATGAGACTTTGAAGAAACTACTCTCATGTATTTCTAGAGGCATTGGCGTATTGCTAGATGCTAACATTTGCTCGTATAATTTTGTGATTTTGACGTTCGCAAGTGAGAGCTGTTGGGAAATGCTCATATCATAATAAATAATTATACGGCTAGAAATACGTGAGCCTATGGCCACACATGTATACACAGATACACAGATGTATCATTATTTATAATGTATTTAATGTAATTATAGTAGTTACGTTATTTATATTATTTAAGTATCTCATGATCGACTAACGAGCATTTATTAATTGGTTAGATTAATTAATTATTTAACAGGCTACTAATTGTTAAGTGATGGACTTAATTATTGGGTTGGACCAAAACAAATGGGAAGCCCATTTGTCTAGTCCATATGCCGGCCACATGGAGGAAAAAGAAGGGAGGAAAAGCTTGTGGAAGTGTAACTATTGTAAGTTATTATGGGATTAGGATTCATTCTAATCATATAATTTGAAAAGGAAGAAAACTATATCCTTTCTTCCTCTTCTCCCCTATTCGGCCAAACATACACACCTATCTAGGGTTTTCAGTTTTGATCATCTAGCTTGACAAGAAGGTTGTTCAAGGCAAGATCGTGAGGTACAAGGAACTAGCATTCGGTGATATACGAGGACGTGTTGTGTAGATATTCAGAGAGACAACCTACTTTGGTTTTTTAAGGGTTTCGTAGGATTCAAAGGGGAATCCAATTTAATTCTTTAAGCTCCGTTCTATCCATTCGATCACGCATCAAAGGTAAGATTATTGTTATTGTTTATAGATTAATTATACGCATCATATAGATTCATGTTGGGTGACCTTTTTCCGCTGCAATATAAATGTTCTTATATGATTTACATGTTAAATCACCAACAGAAAGTTCCAGCCTAAACTTTCAGATACTTAGGTTTTCTACATATCTAAGTTCAAAATGTCTTTGATTTTTGAGGAGATTAAGGGGAGTCAGCGAGTTATTATCAACACTCACTGACTCCATCATCTTCTTTCAGGTTCAGGGCTTCACTTACCGAGTTCAACCTCAGGAAGTTGAGAGACTTTCCTTAGTCTCTTATTTGGAGATGACTCTCTGGATGTTCAATCATTCAAATACTTCATTATACTTATGATATTTTGTATTCAAATCCTAGTTAGAGACCATTGGGCTCATAATTAACCCAACAACTATTACTGGAGTTGTCGTGAATGCTAAGTTTTGTTCGCTTACTAAAAATTCATTCAGTGCTAGCTAGGAAGCTGGAAAGGTATGTGGTCGTGGCGAATTGCTCCAAAGGGGAGAGCTTTGGATGACACGGCTCCTTTAGTCTCACATCTAGGTAATTTTTGCCTTTCTAATGGTGATGACAAATGGGTTTGGAAGGGTGATGTTTTTGGTAATTTCAAGCTTAGTTCCCTGACAGAGCGTATCGAAAACTTTATCTTTGCGGACATTTGTCTTGGTCCTCATCACATCTGGAACTCTTGGATGCCAAGAAAAGTTAACATTCGTGTTTTGGGGGCTTCTATTTTGATTTCGAGAGGTATAAATATTAGTTCGGCGCAAGGTTTGGGTTTGACGGGGGCTTGACCCTCCGGTTTCATTATCGTCTTTCCCCGTCCATGATATTTGTTTGGCAAATCTTGGGTTCCTTAACAAGCACCTTCTATCCAAGGTTCTGGCTGGAGTGTTTCAATGTGCGTTATGGGATGTTTGGAAGTGAAGGAATAAGGTTGTAGATGCTTCGACCAAAGCTTTGAACGACGCAAAAAATGAAGATATTTTTCCTTCATTCAGAGGTTATCGAAGCTTTGGATCTTTGCTAGATGCAAGCATATTTATTTGAATTGGAGCTGCCGGATTTCTAAGAAAAAGCTTGGTTTGATAGCGGGTAGGTTAGTAGTTTTAGTGGTTTTGGTCTTTGTGTTTGGTTTCTTTCTTTGCTTATTTTCTTTTGTTTTTTTTGTTCTATAAAGTTCTTTTCTTCTTTTGGCCCTTCCTTGGTGCCTCGCCTATTAATATTTAGTCTTTCAAAAATAAATAAATAAATAAATAAATAAAAATTACACTAGGGTTCTTTGTATAGATTTCACATCTTGCTCATGATCCTTTTGGTTCCAATAGGTGTTTGCAAGTGCGTGTTCAAAAATACTTATTATGGATTCAAGGATGATCATTTTTTTTAAGCGACAAATTTTTATGACCTACATTACATATATGACAAATATCTTCATGGGCGGAGCTTAGGGGGACCAGGCCTTAAAACTTAAAGTGGTAGTGTGTTTTGTGATATTTGTAATGGTAACTTTCATATTTTTGGTTTATGGCCCTCCCAAAAATTTGTCATTCCATTGATGGCCCTCCCAATTTTCAAAATATATTTGCAACAAGCCAAAGTCACCACAACTATGTATTATGGCAGAGCAAGAAAGCCAATATATTTACATGACTATTGATGTCCGTGTTCTTTTGGTGTCCAATATTAAGTTTGTTTTTTCAATCTTTTTGATTACTTTACGCTTGGTAATAAAATGTTGGCTATTTATTAGTTGAAGTTTAACTAAACTTTGAATTTCATGTTCATTTTGTTTGATTTACATTTAGGAATGTTCAGCTAGTATTTATCGAACTGTTAAAGCACCATAATAGTCGCATACGGTTTCGATTGAATATGCTATTTATTATTTTTCTTTGTCATTTAGTTCGGGAAATTAAAGCTTCAACGTTTAATAGTTTCGGCCCTCCAGAGAAAATATTCTAGCTCCGCTATTGAATATCTTTGACAAACTTTTGTTGAGCCACTCACGTAATGTTAGGCTAACATAACTTTAGTTATCTATTCTTAATAATGATATGTGTGTTGATTTACACACAATATCAACGTAGTTTTCTGTTTATTACGTATATATCTTTAAACACTTTTGTATATTTGAGATATATAGTATGGTATAGTTTTGTCCCATTTGAGGTATTAGAAAAATAGTAGGGAGTAGTTTGACTCGTTCGAAACTCTAAAAGATGGATAAAAATAGTACTTTGTCTCGTTCAAAAAGAACTATTCAACAAAACTAGACAAAATGAAGAGATACATAGGTATATAAATAGGGAAATGATTTATCCTCTCAAGCTTTGTTCTTAATCTCTTTCTAACATTTGGATAAATAAAGAGTTGAGATAAGGATGATAAATAGCTCATTCCAAATGTCGATATGTTTTTGTGATTAGGCAGATGAACAAGGAAGAAATTTTAGGAGAATATGTCACTATACACCATTGAAGTTTTTCTAAATTATTCATATAGTGTATTTACTTTACATAAAAATTTGTTTTGACCTTAGGCATTTTATAAAAACCTCATTACAAGTAAATGAAAGTAAAATGTGAGGTTTTGGTCAAAAGGAGGTAGTGAAATAAATAAATGCACGTGTGTGGTGATATCATGGTGGCAAAAAGTCCAAAGAGATGTCCTGTAATTTATGGTGTTTCAATCTATTATTTACGAAATTTGGCTTCCTCTGTATTAAATATTGAAGTTGAAGTCGTTGGCTTTTTGGTCAACTTTGTGCCATTTCGATTTTAATTTTGTGGAGAGACAAATGGTCCCCGGTAAATTTTTTGTTTACTATTTAGAGTTAAAATTTTAAATATTATAGGGCGAGTTTACATAAACTTATCAGAGTTATAAACACGTTGTTAACTTATATAAATCAAGGTTTATGATAGTGAAGATTTACTTATCAGAATTAAGTACTATATGTTGTTGACCTGACATATTTAAAAGCTCTAAAAATGCGCATGATAGTTGATGTACCAAGTAGAGTATATGTTGAGTTGTTACAAACTGCATTTGAATGATAATGCTACTCCATATGCCTTGTATTGCCCCTTGATTAATGTGTAATTAAACACTGAAAATGGAAGAAATGCATAGTAATTATGTCTATTTATCTGCTTCTAACATGAGATGTAACATAAGTAAGGAAAAGATAAAACACGGTGGCCAAAAGCTAAAAGGCGTGAGTTGCCTAACTCGCCAAAGACTTGAAACTTGAATCGTGTGACACATTTTTTTACCACCTGCAGTGAGTCATGCCGAAAAGCACGCTTCATTTCATTCGAGTAATGTGACAACTGACTCATGAACTTATCCACCGTGATCAAATAGTAGGATTGTCGAAAAGAATAACATAAATCTTGTGATATAATGGTAGCAAGAGGACTGAAATTCTATTTTTGATTGACGTTTCTAAAGTTTTAATAGCACTTATGTAATAATGGGCCAATTGGATCACTACAATATTAAGTCCTTTTGAGGCTTTCAGATATGCAAACTTTAGGTCTCAAATCTTTGAGCCATGGTGTAATGTGGTCAGATATGATGACCGAACAAGGTGGCTACATACATGTGATGACGGGAAAATGTGAATGGACGGCTTGGAGACGACTTGAGGTTTGATTTTGATGGATTTTTTTAAACGGCAAAGAAATTTATATTAAAATAACTAGCGGGAAGCTAGGGACTATAAAAACATCGCGAAGACAAAATTTAAACCACTGCAGCTAAAACAGTTTACAGTTTAGTTACCGTAAAAATATGTTACCAATAAAAATGTTTCAGTTTACAATTGCTATACAAGTTGCAAAATTTGGCGAAATTAAAAGTCTCAAACTATGAAGACATGAGTCAGGCTAAAAAATTAAGGCTGTTTTGAGACCTCACTTTAGGTCTCCATATGCCTTGAGATGGCAAAGAGCATCCTTTTGCGTAAGAAACGCCATTCCAATTTACCAAGCAACACATGATGATTTTTGACTGACTCCGACTTCTAAAATTTATGTAGTAGTACTAGTCAATAAGGTTCATTTCATTAGTAGTGATCTCTTGATATTCTACTTTGCGTGCTTCACTTCATGATTTACATATTCAAAGTTGATGTTATGGAATCTATTATCGTGTTCTTGCATATTAATTTACACTTAGCTTACATATATATAGTTATTGGGTCTTTACGTACAAAACTACCGGATGGGATACGGCTTAGCTTTGTATAATTTCAAACTCATTGATGATTGATGTAAAATATCGGTTTTATTTTATGTACGACTATAAGGTGTATGATGAAATGCTTCGTTAACATGTTGGTGATAACTTTTAAAGTCATAAGTGATTTCAATATGCTGTTAAACGCTTAGAGATTGTTTTTTAAGGTTGTTTATGATATAAATATAGTGCGTACAAATCATAGAATTTCTAATCTTATACATTTGATTTCTCATGCTCTTAAGGAAAACGTACGTTTAGTAGATATTTGAGTAAAGATAGTTGAATTTGAACCCTATTTTGTTTTTCCGTATTTGGAAGACTTGGTTCTGGATAAAGTGTTAAACCATCTCTAACGTGTCATAGTGGGGCGTCCTTAAGGTCTCAGAAAACACCAGGGTTCAAACCTCACCGGGTAAACATCTTAGGATATCCAGGGAAAAGTCCGAAAACATCCAGAGGAATATCGGCTAGGCCGCCTACAACCACTCATTAGAGCCAAAAAGGCTCAACTTTCCCTAGTTAGATTGAATAGGGATCCCTCACCGTTTACACGAGTTTGGTTGACTTTAAGTTGCCAGCTGGGGATTTGCAAGTGAGTAATTTTAGTGGCTGTTAGGATTGACAATATCTTCATCATATTGTAACTTCATTTGTCATCAAAATTTCAAAAACTTATGCATTCGACTCAAATACACGTGTTCTTATCCTTTAGGGGCTTAATCCATTGAGGTTTGAGGCTTTCGAGGTTCATTTTGGCCGATTATGCGTAGACGTGTTGCTGAATATGATAAGAACACGCAAAAGGTTAATGTCCTAAGTGCTTTGGAAATGCGATATGTCTTCATCTGACCCCCTAGACCACAAAGGTATTTCTTCTTCGTTGTGTAGTGCTTTCATTATGTTTTAATGTTAAAAGCCATATTATGTTCCGGTATTTTTAAGTGAGACATTGTTGATAGAAATTTTTTACTGTTAAATCAAGTAGAACAATGTTACTTGATAACGCTGAAATTGGATACTGTTGGCATAAGCATGGTGCATTATGCAGAGTAATATGAAAAGATACATGTAATGAAGTTTGAGAATTTTATTCTCACATATTTAAAAAAAAAAAAAAAAAGGTTTCCACATTTCATTCTGGGTTTGAAAAATGATATAACTACAAAAATACAGCTTACAACTAATGATAATATATACAAAAACAAACCCCAAACAATGTAGGACACGGATTATATAAAAAAATTATATAAGGCGCATGATTTGGTAGAAAGTTAACATTCACTTATCATACAAGTTAAATGTCGTGCATACACGGGTTCAAAATACTAGCAACCCTATAGAAGGAAATGCGCGAGAACATCTGGCTAAATGGAAGTGCTTTGAATAACATACAACCATGTATTAAAAGAAACTTAATAATCTTTCACTTATTGTAGAATCGTATGTTGTTTGTTTATCAAGGTTGTAGTCTCTATACAATCTTTTATCTTCTTGTAGAATGATATTTTCACTCAGACTCGCAATCAACTAAAAGTTGGACTACTAAATCCATCGTCGGCCTTTTATTTTTGTCTTCCTCTACACAACTAAGACCAACCTCAACTAGCTTTGCAGCCTGTTTCCTGTTAAACAACCCTCCCAGCCTTGGATCGATTGCCTCTTCGATCCATAACTTTTTCCCTTCCTTTATATCTTTTTGCATTACTCGCACAAATCTCATAAGCTCTGATTCTTCATCTTCTCCTCCTCCCGAAATGATTATATTCGAAAGCCGAATTCCCTTCACCATTTCTAAAACCACAACCCCGTAGCTATACACGTCCACTTTTGCAGTGATTGGTAGGCTACCAGCCCATTCTGGAGCCATATACCCTTTTGTCCCTCTAATCCTTGTAAACTCTATGTCTTGTCCACCTCTTTGAGACAATTTTGCTAGACCAAAATCTGCAATCTTTGGTTGCAATGCATCATCTAAAAGAATGTTTTCCGGCTTCACATCACAATGAATCACCCATTCAAGGCACTCGTGGTGTAGATAAGCCAAACCTTTTGCTATGCCTATTGCAATGTTGAACCTTTCTTTCCACTGAAGAAAATCTGAGCAGAACAGTCTCTTATCAAGAGAAAGATTTTCTACATACTCGTAAACTAGAAGTCTGTGTTGTTTCTGTGAACAACATCCCCACATTCGCACTAAATTCATGTGATTGATTTTACCTATCGTACTCACTTCTGCCCAAAACTCTCCCCCGTCACTCACATCTCCCAGTCTTTTCACAGCCACGACCCTTTCATCTTCAAGAATCCCTTTATACACAACTCCTGAGCCTCCCCGCCCGATTTCTACCTTAAAATTCTGTGTGGCCTTTACCAGTTCTTGATAATTAAATCCCCTAAACTGACTTGATATAATTCGGTATCCCTCTTCTAGGTTGGTTAGGAACACATTTCTTCCATAGAAAAGCCACCATCCCAATAAGAAAATAAAACCTTCAACCACACCAATAGCTATCGCGAAAGAGTAGAGATAAACCCATTTCACCTTCTTGCCAGATGATTCATACATAGATGGAGAACCCACCATAATGGTCTTATCTCTACATGTGGCCAAAGAAGTGGTAGTGCTTGAGTTTGGTGTTTTCGTACGTATAGGTACTTTCAAATAGGTGGTTCCTGGGAAATTAGGATATCGGTACCCATTAAAGAGGGCACTTTTAGTGAAACAAAGACCTTCACCTGTTAGTCTATGACTAAATGCCTCACATCTGCAATCTCCTAAGCAAATGTCCCTACAAGCTTCGAAAGGAATTGGCGACGAGAAGTTTAGATCAAATCCATAGTAATCTGTATTTAGCATTTCAACAAATTCAAATTTTGTTGAGTCAACACATGTTTGGTTGAAATAAGGCTTACAACCCTGACTTAGATCAGTAGGGTCATTCCGCTCATAACCAGGCGGGCATACACATTCAAGGTTTTCTCCATGAACACATATTCCGTTCCTTCCACATCGTCCATGAATATTACATGGTTGTGCAATAGCTTGCCATGAAACCGACCATAATCCACTTGAATCATTCAAGCTATAAAATCTGAGATTACCATCATAGTCTAAAGTTAGTCTTCTTTTTATTCCATAACCCATATCCATAGCACTAAAATACAACCGATCACTTGAATTAAACACACCCAAATCAGTAAAAGATGCGATTCTGCTACTATTATAATTGGTTCGTCCAAAAGCCCAAACATTAAAACCAGGATCAGGACTAGGCCAGTACACACTAGATATTTCTGGGCCATCATATACGAGTGTTAACACATTAAAACTACTATACATCAAACCATAATATCCAGATTCAAAACTAGATTTCCTAGAAGCAGAAATCAAGCTTTTACTTTTTGTTAGTGTCTGAGAAGGCAAAAGAGTATCAGTAGGATAATCAAAGCTTTGCCAAACAATATCATCATTTTGGTTCTTTAATACGAGATTACCTGTATTAAGCAACACTGCTCTACTTATGTATGTAGACGTTGTGTTGGTCTCCCACACAATTGTGCCATCAACATCCGTCAAAACCATGGCTCCTGTTCTTCGAAGCGTCAACTTTGAGCCTCGACCATTGACAGGTTTGTTGCGGTTAGCTGTCCAAACAACAGTCCGGTCTTTGGAGTTTGTGTACCAGATTGCAAACCAGTAAGCATTGTTTTGGAAGCCATAGAATCCACACGTAAAAGTGTTATCTAAGGACGTTATGTGATGTGAATCATCTTCAACAGATAGTGAAGATCCTCTTTCGAGATGATCTTGAACTGTGTTCTTTGCAGATGAAGATTTAATCAAGGAAAAGATGAGGAAGTAAATGAATGCTTTCATGATCATCTGCTATTTTATATTCTGGTGAACTGCTTTATGAATGACAATAAACCTTGCTTTATGCAATATACTTGCATTATTTGTCTCCTTAAGACTTTGTCTTTGTTTAGAATTCCTTATAAATTATAATATCTCTTGATCTCATACATGCAGTCAAACATCTAGAAATGAGATTATTTTATTAATCCATTATTGTGTCCTACCTATTGTTTACAGCAGCCATATATATATGCATGTCAACGCTTAATTATAAAGTTAACTCATTCAATATAAAGGTATATGAATGTAACACGTTTTAGTTCTTATTGTCCATGAGGCCGGTGTGGTGCAGTGGCTGAGACACTAAATCAAGGGTTAATTGTACATTATCATAAGTTTAACTTAAATAAGCTCAATAGTTATAGGTGATTGTTGGTTAGACATAATAATGCAATATACACTATTCCTCCTCAATTTAATTTGAGGGTAAATGAAAATTCATTCACCTTCTTTTTTTTTTTCAACCGCCCATAACTTCTTTTTGTATCCATTTTAAAAAAAATTCTATTTTTTAATTATAATACTTGCACTTAATTCTTTTTTCCAATCACATTTTCTACTTATTCATTCTCAAATTTTTTGATCTGCAATGGAGCGGTATAAAACCAATAATATTTTGTTTTCTTTCGTTTCGTTGGTGTTTGGTTTTTCTATATTCTTCCGAAGGCAATAGATAAAAGGCAACTGATATGTACACGGATCAAATTGATCCATACACATAAAAATAAGATGGATTGACTATTTTACCCTCCATGTGTTTACTCATTATCTCTTTGATCTAAAGCCTACCGGTAAATACACCTATGATTCATCACTTCACCTTTTAAGTTAACAATTTTCACCGAAACCTTTAATCCGCCTCATCATCTTCTCTGGCTGGCTTCTGTTGTCATTCCATCGTTGGCACATCATTTTCCACCACCGGTTAGCCGAACACATCATATACATCTAGTTGTCAACTGGTTTTTACTCCTATAGTCATATCTATTCCCATTTCCATAACAAAATGTGTTTAGTTTTTTCACGACTTCATGATTTATAAGTTATATGTTCAAATGCATATTGGTTTGTGGCTAGCTTTCTTAGAAGCTCTTTCATTTTTATATATATTCTTTTGGGAGAACCCTTATAGAACCCAAAAAAGTAGCAACAAGTATTGCGAGTCTTCTTTACTAATGAGAATATCAATTTACATTTTACATTCTCAGTAATCACAATACGAAAAGAAATTACATCCAACAAGCCAAGTTGATGGACCTTTCATTTTGTAATCCGTTTTGCTTAATATGAATGATACTGAGACGCGCCGAAAATGTATGCAGCCGTGGAATGGCGCCGTTTTTTTCATGATTTACTGAGAAATAGAAGTCCGTGTGAGTTTGCTTGAATTTATTCGATCGAATATACCTCTTGATATCGAGATCGGAGACTAGGTTGTTACGGAGACTCGGTTATGTGGAGGCCGGTGGCAGGGGCGGACCTACAGTCATTGTAGGTGGTGCCCGGGAACCACCTTAGACACCGAATTTATATAGAATCGATCTATAAAATAATTCGGGACCTACCTTGGAAATATATAAGGAACCACCTTAGATTCATTTGGAAGAAAGAAAAAGGAAGAAATAAAAGAAAAAAAGGTGAGCCGGAAGTAAGCCGGACGTTTTGCAGCAATCTATGGATGAAGATGGAGAAATAGTTTTACAAAAAGAAGGTTATGAGTGGTCATGAGTTGTGGGGTAATAAATGTTTAGACCAGGCTTTTGTTTTTTTCAATGTGAGGTTAATACAGTACTAGTATTTTGTTTTTTTTACTAAATTTAAGACTAGAGGAGTACTACTTGTCTACTTTCATGTTCACTTGTCTAATGTTCAAAGTTTTTATGTTGTGTTATTCTACAATCGTAAGAGTTTGTAGTGACGTTTCTTTTTTATTTGATAGAAAAATTTAAAATACCTTAATGAATGGTCATTTATAATCGTCTATTGAAAAGATATGTTAAAAAGTATTAATAACTGTACAAACATGAATTATTTTTAAGATACAAGAAACTAAGTAGTATTACAGAAAAATGTTAAAATTGGCTCGTTAATACCCGACCCGACCCGACACATCGATCAGTTGACTAACCGACCAATTGATTTTTCACGAATAAAATCGGGAACCACCTTGATTTCACGGCTAGGTCCGCCACTGGCCGGTGGCCAGTGCAACTTGAAAAAGAGAAGTTGGGGTTTGGAGTAATGCTGGTTTGACTTGAAAAGGGTAGAATTATATGGAGGGTGGATTTGTAACTTTACAAAGAAATTCTGTGTATTTATAAAAAACCTCCGTGTAAGTATCATTTTAGATAAAATCTTAATACAAAGTTATAAACATATAAACATGAATACAAATTTTTTTTAGCACTAGCTTGCTAGTTGATCTTAAATCTTAATCATTGTTATTTAATCCTAGTTATTGTTAGGTGTGTTGACTTTAACAGTGAATCATAGAGAAAAGAAAATACTAGTTTTATTCCCCGTCATTTCAACCAAGCAACATCATACATAATGAAATAGCTGATATNTAATACAAAGTTATAAACATATAAACATGAATACAAATTTTTTTTAGCACTAGCTTGCTAGTTGATCTTAAATCTTAATCATTGTTATTTAATCCTAGTTATTGTTAGGTGTGTTGACTTTAACAGTGAATCATAGAGAAAAGAAAATACTAGTTTTATTCCCCGTCATTTCAACCAAGCAACATCATACATAATGAAATAGCTGATATATTTCTTTGTATTATTATTATTATCATTATCTTTCTCATTCATTCGATCAAACCAAGTGCCCCCTTAATTTGTTCCAAAATGGTTAGCAGATGGTGGGCTTTGTTCAAAAATATTACTTTGCTAGCAAGATTTAGGGTGTCTTTGTTAGGAGGGTTTGCTTTTTAGTCGGGTGTTCACGGGGTGGTTCGGTTCGGTTAGTTGGGAGATTTAAATTATTTATCGTGGGGGCAGGCAATTCATTTTACTACCCGAAACCGAACCATGTTAGACGGGTAACCGGATATGCGGTTACCCGAAATGAGCGGTTAACCACAGTTCGGTTCACGGTTAACCATTTTAGACGTTTAAACAAGTTTAACCGTATCAACAATCAATTTTAGTATATTAAATACTTGTAATATTAAATAGACTAAAGTCATATTAAAGTTATTCCATCACAATAATTACGTTTAAATAAACATACATGACACACTAACAAAAAAATATTTGTTCGACATTTATATGTTACAATCATATTAATCTATTTTCACACATAGATGTTTAGTAAACGTTTATATTTGGAGCAAAAAAGTCGTTATACAATAAGAGTAATGCAAAATATAATCGATACTTGTACTATTATTTGAATATTTAGTTAAAAACCTTCATGTATATTATACACGGTGTGAAAACGTAGGGGGGGGGGGTTGAATACGTTACCGTTTAAAAAACTTTAAACTTGTTGTATCAAATTTCCAATCAAGCTTGTCATAATATGTAAAATGCTAATAATAGTCTTATGACTAATATAAAGCATATAGCAAGTTGTCACACAAGTATAACCATCAAGTCACACCACACGCAATGATATAATGCAAGTATGAAAGCAAAGCAATAAGTAAAAGAAATCGCAAAACAAACACGAGGATTTATAGTGGTTCGGTCACGGATCTCCTCTCCGCCCTACTCCACTCTCCGAGTACCCAACTCGAGAGTTACTTCACTAGATCAACAAGCTCCATTCTCGGCGAAGAAAACCTTACAATCGTCGCTTACACTTTATCCGGTACAAAGCTAGATACCGGGTTCTTTTACAAAGGTACAACCACTCCTAACATCGCCTATACAATATTTCCGACACTAAGCTAGATGTCGAGTTCTTTTACAAGGGTACAACCACTCCCGCTATGTTTTGTGGCCCAACATAAAAACCTTGTGTTTTATGGCAGAAACACATAAACCATCTAATCTAGTTTGGTGAATAGATTGTGATGTTACAATGATGATCCAAGACATACATGTCTAATGGATATGGTATGCCTAATCTAAATGAACTTCTTGAATAAGAAGTCTTCAATCATTGAGGATGTCAAGTGCCCTTGAATCTTCATATGTTGTAATGCTTTAATGAATGATGACTTCAAGAACTTCTAACCTTCTTGGTGGATCAGGAAGTATGCTATGTTTGTGACTCATGATCTTTGAGCTTGCTTCACAGGATCATTACGAGTGTATGCTTACAACATAATGAGAGTTAGTAACATTATGATCATTATGGAAAGGGTGATTAATGTGTGTTTCTACATGATTTGCTAATTATCTATATGTGTGTAAAGAGTAGAGGTAATGTGTGTTGTTTTTCATCAATCAAATGAGTAAACCATGGACTACTATTTATAGGCAAACAAGTAAAGAGATTTTCCAAAACCATGTTCCAAAACTAACAAAGATATAAACCATGGGCTACTATTTATATGCAAGAGTCAACATTGACAAGACATATGCATGATGCAAAAGACAATTTATACAAGATCTTCCAAAGTCAATGTTGACAAAACAAGACATGTATATTTCTATTTTAGATTAAAATATATATGAAAGTAAACTTGTAAAGTTACTAGAAAATATATTAGCTTGCTATATGATATTTAGTAAGTACTAAAAATGTTTTATGTACTTATGTTGTTATAAGACACATTTTTATAGATTGTAAACTTTCTAATATTATTTAGACACCTAATGTGGCACTTATTCTATTTTATACCTAAAGTGCACTTTGACACCTAAAATACTTAAAGACTCTAAAAGTATTTTAAACATTCTAAATGGTTGGTCAAGGGGTTTGATCATAATGCCACATAACAAACATGTACGAACCTGTGTTGTAGCATACGAGGACCTGAGACGTCGAGAGGTGTTGAATGTATGTTGAGACAAAATATGATTACGAGTAACTTGTACATTTTACGTTATGTATCAAGTTATACGTTTGTCATCAATTAAAACAAACGAGACTGTATAGATTAAATATCGTAACATTTGCACTAACAATCTCCCCTTTTTGATGATGACAAAATATGTAAACGTGATAGAACGTAAAGTGTAAAAAGTTACTTGTGTCCGTATTACTTATTTGTATCCGCAATACCTTCTACATTTCCTTCTCCGTTAACACTATTCTCCCTTTTTTGTCGAAACAAAAAGGGTGTGTCCTTGGAGTTAACTTCATTTCTCCCCAAAATGGCGAGCTTGCATCATGCCTAGTGAAGTTAATTCTTCAACTCCAATTTCCTAAGGTTGTTGCGTCCCTTAGGTTGTTAGCGGATCCATGGATCAAATTTAGTTCCTTAACCTACATCAAGGTTAGTGTTGTGCAACATAAAAATTATATGAAAAATGCATGATGAATGAAATGCATGTTGGACTATGTTGACCTATCTCCTTCTTTTTGTCGAAACACAAAAGTGTGTCGAAGAATGAGAATAAAGATGAATACGTGCATGCTTCCCATTGACTGTAGCTCCCCCTTGATCAATACTCCCAGTTGCTAGGGTCTCAACGTATATGACACAAGAAATAAGAAAGCTACAAAAACAAAGGTTAGTGCATGATTAGCTCCCCCTTGATCAATACTCCCCGTTGCTAGGGTACCAACGTATATGATGCAAGGATGAAGAATCCTACAAAATAAAGGTTAGTGTAAGACAATAATTGTCCTATAATGAGTATGTGATACATAACAATGCGTGTGTATGATGCATTCTATAAATTCTTGACGGAAGCTCCCCTTGCTTTAGGGCGTCAATATGAACCTACAAAACAAAAATTAGTATAATAGAAGCTTTGTCTTTAGACACATGTGTCCTCTACAACAAAGAGTATAGAAGATGCAATAAGAGTGCTTGATGGATATTCCTCCTACGTCAAGAAGCACTTATAATGAAAGAAGGAAAATATTCGATGCAAACATCATCCTTAGATGAGTATGCTATATACGAATAAGTATATATGATGAACCTACAATGAAAAGATTAGTGCAATATATTTTATCTCAAAGAAAAATATGATGTATATATATAAATGATATAAGCGACTTAAAGTAGAGAACCATGAAATCAAAATCTCATGAGGTGTATTCTTGTAATAAGAATTACAATCATAAGAAAAACGTGAATATAATATGATAAAATCCTACAAAACAATGCCTAGAAGGAAGACACGAGGTTGAAATGCTTAAAGAGGGTGGTGCTAATGTTGGTGATGGTTTACTAGTGGGATTCATGCGGTGATAAATCGGTAGATGATTCAAGATTGATAAAAGTAAGTTTTCGCTAATCAATGATGGTGATGATTAGTGAAAGTGATGATGGAAGGTGGTTGTGATACGTAGACAACTATTTAATGAATTAGAAACTCGTATGTATAGCAAATGCTATAACGAATATAAGGATTGAACATATGGACTTATGCAATCTAAAATACACAACTTAAGGGATGAAGGAATACGACTTTTGTAATGTTAAGAGAAAAGGAAAATGTGAATGGACATTGATATTCAATGACTGCCATGGGTTTTGATTTGATCGATTATTATTGATGCTAATGAGAACGAGATACGTTTGGAAGGAATGACCTATACCGAATGACAATGGATGAAGGAGTACTAACATGGTTTAGACCTACATGACCTTTAATGACATTATCATCTACCAAAGATGATGTATCAGGCCATATTATATGCTTGAATGGATTCAAAAAGAAGTGAAGACACTAAGCTCCTAGGAAAAAAAATATTCCATATGAAAAGAAAATACTAAATGCCTATATGAGGATTTAAATGACATCATAAGATGCAAGAGTGTTGATTAGACCAACGTGTTAAGAATAAGAGTTTTGATTAAAATATCGTTTGCACTTATAATGATGTACATGATATGTGTCGAGGAAGAAAAGGATGAGATCCTATGATGGTGTTCTAGACAATGAATTTGTGAGGTCCTAGTTTAAGAAAAATCCTAGACCTATTAATTGTAAGAGGTTTCAAGCAAAGGTATATCTACAGATTTGGTTTCACTAATTCTAGTCAAAGTCTAAGGAGACTTAATGGTTCTAGTTTAAGAGATTTTTCAAACACATGATGTGTTTTTCACTTGATGAGGTTTTAGTTACATCACTGTGATGTATGGTTAATAAGGATTGAAACACTTGTGATTTAGTGAACTGATTATAATTAGATGGTGTGAACCTACATGTTGGTATTAGAGGATGTAAGAAACATAAGTACGTGTTCTTTAAAGCGAGAAGACAACTATGTAAATGAATTTCTCTCTGCCTTAATTGGTGGACATCCAACATATTGTGTAATGCATCGTATAAAGAGTGATGAAGAAGTGTTTAGGAGATTGTAGGTTAATGAAAGCGATGAGCTTAGTAATGTTTTTGCGGATGTTGGTTGGCATACAAAGAACTTCATCCTTGAAGTCACATAGCTCTTCTCTACCTTGAAGGTGGAAAGGATTAGAGTATGGTTATAACTAAATAGTGATGAAGAAGACTTTTTGAAAGCGGAAGCAATAACGAGATTTGGAAAGAGGTCGGTTGAAAGATACAAAACTGCAAAGCCAAGCCTTTACAACTTAATCCTATATGATTTAAACTATATGCAAGTGAATGGATCAATGGAAGTTGTTGGAGGTATTTAAGAGGTGCTAGCCTAGAGTTGGGAAGATCTTCATCTTTACTCATTGATGATGATGTTGAGGAAGTAGGAGGATGAGGAAGTAGTCTAGGCAAATCCTTTTAGGATTAGAAGGAGTGGGTGAAAATGCTATAATGAGGCGAGTGAGAAGCATCCCATATGGGAGAGCGGTGGTATCAAGCACGGGTATGTCGGCCATCCTAATAGCCATGTAATAAGCCAAGTTGACGGGTTGGCAAGTGGACAAGGAGTAGAACATGTAGCAAAGGCTCGTGTTGATATGATCACAATTTTCTAAGACATGATAAAATATTATCTTTTAATACTTACTTTAGGCAAGTATAGGAATACAAAATTTTCAAGTTGGAGAATGAATATGAGACTAGTACTAGCGGTGCTCAATTCAGGCTAAATACGACCATTTTTACGAGTGATTCCACATACCCAACTTCTCTCCTGGAAGCAATTTAACCGTTAGGTTAAATTGAGTTTCTAGTGCAATAGGTTCTCCAGTAGTCATTCTCATGTCTGAAAGATAGGAATCCCTATTTTTGTCTATTAAAGTATATAAAGATGATAATTCATCAATACATGATTTAATGAGACTCAACTATATCTATTAAAGCTAAGGTGGTGAAGATGTCATGTTTTACACGGGAATTTGACAAATAAATGTCAACAGATTTTATTCTTTGTGTTTGGAATCTAAGGTTGAATGATCTAAAGGGTGACATCTTTTATGTTGAGTTTAAGTAAGTGTTATGCAAGTGATTTGATCATCTAAGACCAAGAGATGTGTAGTTTTAACCGTGGATGAGCACAAGGTTTAAACTAGATGATGAGCAAGGTTAGGTTATGGTGTACGCTTGAAAGGAAATAGATACATATAGTGTCTTTTAATACATAAGATTATCTCGTGGAATAAAGTCATCATGCTTATGAAAACAAGTATGACAATATGATGGGAAGCTCTAGTTCATAGAACTTGCAGAAGTTTATTTAAGATCATAAACCCAATGAGGTGTAATGAAATCTCATGTAACGCAACCGTTCATGTTTCAAGGAGAGAATGATGCATAGGATATACAATATCCTTTTAACAGGATGAAAACTTAACGCATGATTTCTTAGGCATAATGTCTTCCAAAACATCATGTTTTCCTAAATGAAGATATGAAGCCTAAGTGTTTGAATCGGATAGTCCTATCCTAAATATACTTGGTCTCAAGATTATATTCACTAGATGATGACAAGAAGAATTCACTCGAGTTTCTTATGTATACTCCTCAAGAGTTATTGTTGCTCAGGGTGTATGAGGTTGGCTTTGAGATTACATTTTAACATATGTTGTTAAAATGTTGATTTGAAGTTTAATGAAACATATGCAGAAGTTAAAAGTATTACTAATACTTTGATAACTTATGAAAGTGGTGTAACACCCCCATTTTCACGTTTCGCAGCGGAATTAGGGTTGGGGTATTATTTCATTGAATCACAGTTACAGTAATAGAAAACGACTCGAAAAGAGACGTTTATATAAATTTAGTTATCATTCATTTGATTATCAGAGTTTTTATAGTAAAAGATATACTTTTACTATTGATGAGGTGCCAAAGTCTAGGTGATATGTTAGGTTTGAATGATAACCGGTTTGAAAGTCCTCCAAGTTCAGTGCCTCCTTCTGCCATATCTCCGCAAAAGTGATATACCTAGAATACATGCTTAAAAGTCAACACTAGGTGTTGAGTGAGAGTCATAGGTTTAAGTGTTAGTGAAAACAAGTTCCACAGGGTTTAGTTGGCACACCCTTCAAGGAAAATGTAGTGTGTGTGATAATTGTGATGCATGCACAATTATCAAGAGTGGGGTATGTTGCACTAGGCTCATGAACCACACGTTAACAATCCGGGTCATGGGGCCTGCAGACCCAACCATGAGGGGATGAGAAGGATTACTTGCCAAAGTTAATCCTTCAGAGGGTTCAAATATAGTACTTATTGATACCATCCAGAAAGATGTAGTATCAATGGGAGTTGTCAAACTCCAATAGATCTATCAACTATATTCGCGTTCGCTTGGGTAAAATATCCCAAATGATTAGATTCATGAATTTTAGTTATGTAGTGGTGGCAGATAGTTTACTCGTGCAACAACCAAAGAAAAGGACTTATATTCGGTTTAAAGTAAAGCAAGTAGCATGTATCCCCCTCACAGGGTTTGTAAAGCATTTAGAAAGCGTTTAAAAGATGTGAGGCTATGAAAACTCACCTGGGCTTAGGGAAATCTTATTGATGCAAAAAGTGACTCGGAAACTAGACTGCCTTACTCACGTATCCTGGTGTGTTGTAGGTGTGAATGTATGTCAAGCTCTAGTTGTTTAGTTTAGGTTTCTTAAGTAATCATTCTTAGGGTTTTTAGAGTTTTAGATATAACACAACACCATTCAGGCCATCACAATTCAGAAGTATAAGACTCCTCACATGAAGCTCCCTACTATTGTATTATGTTATCAACATAATACCGTTCGGGCCATCATAATTCAGAAGTTAATACTCCTCACATGAAGCTCCTTACTATTGAGTTATGTATTTATTTAGAGTTTAGTTATAACATGACACCGTTCGGGCTATCATAATTCAGAAGTACATGCAATAATCGTTTGAGGAGCCAGGGCACTTTAAATCGTAAACCCAGCAAACTCGTCAAAATAAAATATCCACATAATACTCCTCACATGAAGCTCCCTAGTATTGCGTTATGCTTCTAACTTTAATATTTTTATTTTATACCCTTATAGTTTAATATATTTACAAAATCTACCCTAAACTTATAATACTTATATTATTTATACTTATAACTATCTATACTTGACATAATTAGTCCCTTTACTTCTATATTTTTAGGAAAATGGCAAAAATGACCCTTGGTCATATAAGTTTTCAAAATTTACCATTTAGACCGTTAACTTTATAACTTTTGCAAAACTAGTCTTTTTAAGTTTATAACCATTTAACTTATTATCCTAGGGTTTTATAACTTTGCAAAAAGGGTCCTTATACTTATAACTTCTAAGAAATGTCAAAAATAGTCCCTAGACTTAATATTTTTAGAAAGTTGCCATATATACCTCTATGCATGGAAAACTTTGCAAAACTAGTCCTAATTCCATGCAAACTATATTTTTATAAAACAAAAAGGTTTCCTAGCTTATGTTTAACTAATATTAGCTTATCTAAGTTACTAAACTAGCTTATAGCTTATGGAAAGGACTTATAGCATATAAAATGTAATTCGACCTAAATTAGGGTTTTAAAAAGATAAGTTCTAGTTTTTAGTGATCAAGGCTTAGGCAAGGGTTCTAATGGGATCTAAGGCACCTAATATCTATCCTAGGACTGAAAGAAAGCTAATATAGCAAGAAATGAAAGCTTACGTGACTAGTTGTGGGTTAACGATAGGTTTTAGGGTTTCCTAGGGCATAAACGACTCAACAAGCATGCAAGGTCTCTAGTACTTGACTTCTAAGGCTACTAGGGTCCTAATAATACTACTAACAACAGAATGTGTGAGGTATAAAGGTGTGATGGTGTGGTTTGAAGTGATGAAGGGTACGGGGGTATTTATAGGCTCGTTAGGAGTAGCGAGCAAGAAATGGGGTGGTGTGGTGTCGAGGAGGGGGAGGGGTGAATAAGCAGAGCTAGAGGGTAATGTGGTGAAGCTATAAGGTGATGAGGACGAGCTACAAGTAGATAGGGGCGGTTATGGAGTCGGTTTAGGGTTTATGTGGTGAAAAGGAGGTCGATTGGTGAAGGTGGTGACAAGGAGGTGATGCACCTCCTTGTTAGGGTGCTAGGTTATGTATAAGGAGGAGGGTAAGCTACCTAGTAGGCTGCTAGGGGTGGTGGTAGGGTGCTTGGTTGCTTATCGTAGGTTATTTCTAGGTTTAGGTCTTAGTTTTGTCCTAGTTTTACCTAGGGAGAGATTAGGGTTTTGCCTAAGGTTTAGTGCCTAAGTTAGAGTCCTATGAGTTTCTAATGACTAAGCCTAAGTCCTAAGAGGCTTATACTAAGTGGTGGTAGCTTATGGGAAAGATTTGGGAAGGTTTGACCTAGTTTCCGGGTAGTTATAACCTAGTTATGGTTTTGTGCCTAAGGGACTTGTACCTAAACTCTAATGGGTTGTACTAGTGCCTAAGGGTCCTAAGGTATCCTAATGTTCCTAAGGTAACTCATACTTAAGCCTTGAACACTTTCAAATAGTTTAGTTAAGCATATAGGGTTTAGTCAGCACATAGGTCTAATTAGGGTTTAATTAGGGTTTATTAGGGTTTGTTAGGGTTTTGTGATATGTTTAGTGTGTTAGATTACTTATTGTGGTGTTGTTGTGATCTTATGCTTGACATACCAGGGGTTTATAGGATGTGAGTGTTGAGTTAATTGGCTTGTGTGGATACGTGAGCAGGTATAGAGAGTCATGCAAGTAATGAATGCACATAAAAAGCAAAAATTTAACGGTGAAATACCTACTATAGTTATTTGTAATGGGAATGTGGTATGTGCTTATTCACACACCTTTTCTTTGCCAAATTAAGACCAAAACAGACACAAACTAACCATAAATGCCAAAGATATTGTGTTTTTGTGTTTGTGAGCGTGCAGGTACGGATATTTCAAAAACAGGCATGAAATATGCCAAAAAGGACAAAAATGAGCACGAGATTGGAAAACGTGTCAAAAGCAGGAGCCGGGGAAGCAAATTACCATTTTGGGAGCTCAGATTGTCAAAATGTACCTTGGGGAATCACATAATGCCAAAGCTAGTCCTTGGAACAAAGTTTGCAACATTTGGCAGAAATGGTCCCTCAACTTTACAAGTTGGCAGAAATGACCCCCGGTGGTTTTAATTTGGAAAATCAATATTCAAGGTCCTTTGGGAATCTAAATTTGACAATTATGACCCTTGGATTATACTTTTGGGTTTTGACAAAACCGGCCCTTCAAAAATCAGAAAATGACATTTTTGGTCCTTGTTATTTAACTAGCTTAAACCAAATGGATCCTAGTTATTTACATAAACCCAAAAACAAAACCCACTACACCCACCCAAACCAAAAACACCCACTGGTTGTATAACCAGATCCAACAAGTTGAACCAGGGCATCCTTTCTTCTTCCTCCTTTGTTGCCCGCCAAAACCAATCACATCAAACCCCCTGCTATATCCCAACATCTTTGTCCCCCTACTCCACCACCCCACTTGCTGAAATACCTCACTCCAGGGCATCATTCAAGCCCTCAAAGGGGCGCCAAATCCATTTTAAAGGCTGAGATAAAGCCAAAGTCAATCCAATGGTTGGGATTTATCCAAGAAAGCACAAAGGTCATCTCAAACCTGTTTTATCACAGAGAACAAGCACAAGAGAGAGAAGCCTTAGTTTTTACGTTTTAGTATAAATAGGCTCCTTTGTAAGCCTATGTTATGCTTAATTTTTATGTAGTTTTTAATTTAGTTAACTAGTTCTACTATTGTAATCTGTTCTCTTCAGTTTAATATAAGTTTCAAAAATTTATTTCAAGCTTTGTTTGTTTTCTTTTTCAGTTTCGACATAATTGAAGTATTTTTGCAAAATCTTGTTTAAGCTTATTATTGTTTTCAAGTTCCCTCAGAAGCTCACTTAGGTTCTAAGAATATAAAAGAAAACGTAAAAAAAATAGGATCAGGATCACATGATCACAAAAAACACCTATGCATGAGATTGTGGAATGCTTATGGAATTTCCCAATAATGGAATGGCAAGATGGACTATACTAGCTTGTTTTAGAACAAGCTAGAGCTTGTAGCAGTGTAAAGATCCCCTGGTTCAGCTTGGGGTTAAGGTTTCATGTTCTTGTTATTTAAAATTCATAATCTCAGTTAAATTCTCATAGTTGGTTATTGTTAGTTGTAGTTATTTCTAGTTGTTTACTTCTGCTTTTCTAACCTTATTCTAGCTTAACAAAGTTTAATTTATAGGTTTTGTGGTGTGAATCCCTCATTTGCTTTGAAAATTTGTTAAAACCTATTTTTAAGGGGGGTGTTTGGATTAAGGTTATGACTGACGATAGAATTGGTTTCGGTGGGTAAGAACTATTGGAATAGCACACTTAGGGTTAAATTGAACTAGTCAAAGCATAAAATCAGTTGTCATTAGCAAAAAAGTCAAAATTTAACCTTGTACTCCTTAACCTGGTAACTGTTAGTGTGTTGGATTTCATAATCACCCTTATTGCTGTAAAAGTAGTTTATCAAGCTTACTTAGATCTTATAATCACTTAATATATCATTTATAATCACCTAGGGTCATTAAAATCTCATAAAAGTCAACTGGTGCAAAATCTTCAAAAGTCAATTTTTTTGGACTGTCAAAATGGGACAGTTTTCTCAATCAAGTGTAGGCTTCAATTTTGGTTAGAGATTGATAAAAATTGTTGTTTGGTAATCCTTGGTAGCTTGTTTGTCAAGTTCACAAATAATTTAACACTTTGAGATCCATTTGTTAACTTGGATCTGTGTCTAAAGTTGCTAAGTTGAGACTTTACCTGCCCTGCACTAGACCTTAACCAGTTTGACCTATTTCTTCTTGATCCAGATCTTGTTCATCTTCTGAGTTCATGGAGTGATACTTGATGTTTTAGGGAACCAGTAGTAATAAGTTGGAGAATCTATTGTTAGTTTGCTGTTTCTTGCTTACCCAGTATGCTTATCTGTGCTCTTTATTGCCCCGTTTGGACTGTTGTTGCTGAAGTACACCAGCAGTACCAAGTTTTTCTTTTGATTTCTTGTTCATTTCTGATTCTTAGCCTTTGATTGTTGTTTCAGTTGATAATGATTGTTTGAGATTGTGTTTGGTAGTTTGTACCTTTGTCTTAGCTTATGTGATCAATGAATTAGTTTTTAGCTTTTGCAAAAACTCATGTTAGTCTAAAACACATTCCACTGTTGCAATTTCAAGCTGCAAAGCTCGTTAAAAGCTTTTCAGTAAAAACTTCTTCCTAAAAATTGTTTAGTTTTGTTGTTAAAAAGTTTTTGCAAAAAGAAAAATTGAAAAGAAAAATGATTTTGCAAAAAGCCAAGAGGCAGGCTCGAACCTGAGACCTCTTGGCTCACACAGACACAACATCACATACCACAACCAACTGCCTTTGGGTCTTGTCTCAGTAATCTTTTGCAAAATTTATTATAAGACCCTTTGCTAATTGTTTTGCTTATTTAAGCTTTTTCAGCTTATACTGCTTATTTCTGCCTATTGTTAGCAACTTTTTGTAACTTTTTACTTTTCTTAAATTTTAGTTAGTTCAAAGTATGTGTTATTAAAGTTTCATAATTTTTAGAATAGTTTTAATAATTATTAGAAATTAATTAGTAATAAATAGTTTCTAAATTATAATAAATAGACTTTTAATTGAAATTTTAATTTTCTTTTTTCTAAAAATTTCTTTTGTCACCTAGTTTGTAGGATAATTAATGGTAACCCCGTAGAATTAGTGTAGCTCATTACTCACTTTTATTTTTGCGTGTTGACGTTAATTTTAATTTATAAGCGCGTTTTTAGATTTCGTTGCTTAGCGTAATTGCTTTACAATACCAAATAATCTCTGAACATCCTTACAAGCATTTTAATCTCGAATCTTCCATGATATTCGCTATTCACACCTCGTTGGGAGACGAACCGGGTGATCACTTGCCTGGTATCACATATATATACATATATTGTATTCACGAGTTTCGCAAGTCGGCCTTTTCACAAAGGTTGATTAGTGAATTCCCCTTACGTGTACTTTGTGTGTGTGTCAAAATTTTGGCGCCGCTGCCGGGGAGGTTGTGTGTTGCTACAGTATCATCACGATTTTAACGATTAGTGACTTGTAGATCCTTCGTCAAGAAGTTCTCATTTTCAAAAACATATAAAACACAAAAATATTTTCCTTTTCTTTCTATATATATATAAAAGATAAAAATACAAAAACATTTTCCGTTTTTCTTGTTAAATAAACAATAAAAGACACTATCGAGAAACATTCGACAGAATACTACCTAACTGGGGGTATGACCATTAATAAGTTCCCAAACCAAAGATTAAAACTTGCCCTTGTATCCTTGTGAGTGGTGTACCTTTTTCAAAGAAGCCATTCATATTGTGATTATTGGTTTAAGTACTCTGTTGTTTTTCCTCAATCTTGTTTTAATTGAGTGTTTTTTATTATAGTGCATGCACACTCGTTCTTCTAGGTTAACAAGCCCTTTCCGTGAGCTTTTCAGAATTCCTCGAAGACGCCACCGTAGACGTTCTACTCCTGCCCCAATAGTCGAACCCGAGATTCGTTCTATTTCCAAACATTCCGTTATCATGACGGAAGATCGTCCTATGTGTGAGCTTCTCCAGGCACCCATCGAGGGTTATGGAGATGCTATCGTTGTTCCAGCCATCGTGGCTAATAATTTTGAGCTCAAAATCGGGTTGCTAAATCTAGTAACCTCGAGCCAATTCTATGGTTTTTAGAGGGACGATCCTCAAGCTCACATTCAATGGTTTAACAAAATCACATCCACCATCAAATACAAAAACATCCCTCAAGATGCAATCAAACTACTTCTTTTCCATTTTCCCTCGAGGGGTCTGCCCGGATTTGGCTTGAAAAACAACCCCCTCGTTCGATTGAAACATGGGAAGATTTAGTTAAGAAATTTGTGAATGAATTCTTTCCTCCTTCTAAGACAACGAGTCTTAAAAATGAAATCATCAAATTCACACAGAAATTTGATGAATCATTTAGTGAAGCATGGGATCGTTTTAAAGAATTACTTCGCAAATGTCCTCATCATGGTTTCTTCGAGTTGATGCAACTCGACACTTTCTACAATGGTGTGAGCCAATCTGATCAAGATTCTCTTAATGCCTCCGCTGGAGGTAATTTTTTGAGTCGAACCACAAAAGAAGCTTTATCTATCATTGAAAACAAGTCTAAGGTCCGCACTACACGAAGCAAGCCGGTTGTTTCTCAAGTGAGTGTTGGTCCTTCTACTTCATCGCACGTGAGTCAATCTAGGCCCGATGCTAAGATTGACAAACTCACGGAAGCCATTCAAGCTTTGGTTCTCTCCAACCAAAAGAAAGTCTCTTTCCACCAAACTTCTTCACCTGCTGAAGTCAAGAAAGTGGAAGTCTGTGTTACTTGTGGTGGCCCTCACGCATATTATAATTGTATGGCCACTGATGGTAACCCTTTTGAAGCCAATGCTATAGTCAGGACTTCCAATCAAGGAGGGAACCAACACCCTCCTCCCATGGACCCGAACTATCGTCCTAACCACTACCCTGGACCACCCGGTTTTAATCAAAACCAAAATGTCCAAAACCGTAACCAAAACCAGAATCGAATGAACCAAGGTTTTCAAAACCAAGGTAATCTAAATCAAGGTTAAGGTTTTCAAAATCAAGGTTTCCAAAACCAAGGAAACTTTAACAGAAACCAAGGTCAGGGTAATTTCAACCAAGGGTATTTTCATGTTAATGGCAACCAAAATCAGGGAAATTTTCAAAACCAAGGTCCTAATCAAAACAACCGAGGCCAGAACTTTCCTAACCAAACTCAAGCCATTGTTCCAACTGGACCGCCATCTGATGAGTTGTTGAAACAATTCATGAAATCCCAAGAAGAAATGAATAGGTTGTTGGTCAGTCAGATCTCTGAGATCAAAAAGTTTTTAAATGATCGACCCTCGGGCTCAGGAACACTTCCGAGCAATATGATCGCTAACCCGAGGGGCGATGCTAAGGCGATCACAACCCGAAGTGGTGCTTCACATGATGGACCCACTATTCCTACTGCCTCTTCTTCTTCTCCTCCCAAGGTAGTAGAAAGTGAGCCTGAGGCGACAAAGGACGAGGTGCAATTCATTAGCCCACAAAGTACCGCGCACGTCCATCCTCAGGTTGTCCCAAAACCCAAATCCAAACCAGGAGTTGTTTTTGAACCTCCTATACCTCCCGTTGGAGACCCTAAATCCAAACCTTCTATTCCTTACCCATCACGTTTAAATGAACAAAATCTCCGTGAAAAAGCTAGTCATCAAATGGATAAGTTCTTTTAAATCTTTCAAGATTTGCATTTTGACATAAGCTTTGCGGATGCTATCCTCTTGATGCCCAAGTTTGCATCAACAATCAAGAACTTGTTAAGTAACAAGGAAAAGCTGTTTGAAATGGCTAGAACTCCATTAAATGAGAACTGCTCAGCAGTTCTATTGAAAAAGCTTCCTGAAAAGCTTGGAGATCCTAGGAAATTTCTCATACCTTGTGTTATTCCAGGGATGGTTGAATGCTTTGCCTTGGCCGATCTTAGTGAAAGCATCAACCTAATGCCTCATTCAGTATGGAAGAAACTTTCTCTTCCTGAACTTACTCCTACCTGCATGACTCTTGAGCTTGCATATCGTTCCATTTCTCATCCCCTTGTTATTGCTGAGGACGTATTTGTGAAAGTAGGAAAGTTCCATTTTCCAGCTGACTTCGTGATTGTTGATTTCGATGCTGATCCAAGGGTTCCTCTAATTCTTGGAAGAGGATTCCTTAGAACGGGCCGTGCTCTCATTGATGTATTTGAGCAAGAAATAACATTACATGTTGGTAATGAAGCTGTCACCTTTAACCTTGATCAAACTTCGAGGTACTCCGCAATTTATGATTCTGAGTCGGTTAACCGAATAGATATCATTGATGTTGCTTCTGAAGAGTACTCTCAAGAAATTCTTGGTTATGCTCATAATTCTTCGAGTGGTAATCCCACTCATTCTTCTCAACCTATCGTTGCCGACTCTTCCCCTTCTCTCACTCCGTTTGAGGGAAGTGATTTCATTTTGGAAGAGATCGAGGCTTTTCTCAAAAGTGACTCAGTTCCAGAGGGAATTGATGACAATGAGATCGATCCAGATGGAGATATTCTTCTTCTTGAGAAATTGTTGAACCAGGACATTTCTCCTCCACTCCCTCCCAAAGAACTTCATAATGAGGAAATCAAATCTGTTGAAACAACTGATGAACTTCCCGAGGTCGAACTCAAGGAATTACCACCTCATCTTGAATACGCATTTTTGGAGGGTAATGATAAATTACCCGTCATAATTGCTAAGGATTTGAGTGATGAGGAAAAGATTGCTCTCATAAAGGTTTTAAAGTCACCCAAGCAAGCCATTGCTTGGAAACTCTCCGACATCAAGGGTGTTAACCCAGNTGATGAACTTCCCGAGGTCGAACTCAAGGAATTACCACCTCATCTTGAATACGCATTTTTGGAGGGTAATGATAAATTACCCGTCATAATTGCTAAGGATTTGAGTGATGAGGAAAAGATTGCTCTCATAAAGGTTTTAAAGTCACCCAAGCAAGCCATTGCTTGGAAACTCTCCGACATCAAGGGTGTTAACCCAGAATTTTGTACTCACAAGATTTTAATGGAGGAGAACTTTAAACCAGCAGTTCAACATCAAAGAAGGGTGAATCCGAAGATTCATGAGGTTATCAAACAAGAGGTTCTCAAACTTCTTGATGCCGGATTGATTTAACCCATCTCTTATAGTCCTTGGATTAGTCCCATTCACTGTGTTCCTAAAAAGGGTGGCATAACTGTTGTCACAAATGAAGAAAACGAGTTGATTCCAACTCGATTGGTTACAGGATGGCGTGTCTGCATTGACTATAGAAAGTTGAATGAAACCACCCGTAAAGACCATTTTCCTCTACCCTTCATGGACCAAATGCTTGAGAGATTAGCGGGAAACGAATACTATTGTTTCCTAGATGGTTTCTCAGGTTACTTTCAGATTCTCATTGATCCGCAGGATCAAGAAAAGACCACCTTTACATGCCCTTACGGAACTTTTGCCTATCGACGTATGCCTTTTGGCTTATGTAATGCTCCTGGCACGTTCCAAAAGTGCATGATGGCCATATTCCATGATATGATCGGGAAAACTATGGAGGTCTTTATGGATGACTTCTCGGTCATTGGGGATTCGTTCCAATCATGTCTATCCCATTTAGACAACATGCTGAAACGTTGTGAAGATACAAATTTGTGTCTAAATTGGGAGAAGAGCTATTTTATGGTCAAAGAGGGCATTGTCCTCGACCATAAGATTTCTAAGAGTGGGATTGAGGTTGACAAAGCTAAAGTTGATGTCATTGCTAAATTACCTCACCCCACTACCGTTAAAGGTATTAGGAGTTTTCTAGGTCATGCCGGTTTCTATCGTAGATTCATACAAGATTTTTCTAAAATGGCCCAGCCTATGACTCATCTCCTTGAGAAAGATGCTCCTTTTATCTTCTCACCTGAGTGCATTGAAGCTTTTCAAACATTAAAGAAAAAGCTTACTGAAGCACCCATCTTGGTTGCCCCCGACTGGGACTTGCCTTTTGAGCTAATATGCGATGCAAGTGACTTTGCTATCGTCGCAGTCCTGGGGCAACGAAAAACCAAACATTTTCAGCCTATCCATTACGCAAGTAAAACTATGACCGAGGCTCAAACTCATTACACCACAACGGAAAAAGAATTATTAGCCGTGGTGTATGCCTTTGAAAAGTTTCGGCCATACTTGATCTTGACGAAATGCGTAGTGTCTACGGATCACTCGGCTCTGAAATACCTCTTTGCAAAACAAGATGCAAAGCCGAGATTCCTCCGTTGGGTTCTCCTCCTACAAGAATTTGATATCATTATACGTGATAAAAAAGGAGCTGAGAACCTAGCAGCTGATCATCTATCCAGATTAGAAAACCCTCACCAAGATGTGTTCGAGAAAAGGAAATAAATGAAACATTTCCTCTCGAGACACTCAATGCGGTTTCTTTTCGTGGAGATTCTATTACCCCATGGTTTGCTGACTACGTAAACTACCATGCGGGGAATTTTGTTGTGAAAGGGATGTCATCCCAACAGAAGAATAAGTTCTTCAAAGATGTGAAACATTACTTCTGGGACGACCCCTACTTGTTCAAAATCTATGCGGATCAAGTCATTCGGCGATGTGTTTATGGTCATGAAGCCAATGATATGTGATGAGACGAAAAATGTTACGTTTTTAGGGGTCGGTTTGAGTCCTAATTCGTATGTTTTTGGTTTGGATTTCACCCAAAGTCGTTTCTTTTCTCATTTTAGGTACTTTTGAAGGGAAAATCACAAAAGAAGCATTTTCGGGCGTTTTCGGAGTGAAAAAGTGCGGAAAACAACAAAAACTCAAAAGACCTTAAAGATCACAGAAGGTGACGCCGTCACACTCTACAAGGTGACGTCGTCAGGAACAAGTGAAGTCCAGAATTGGAAAAATACTCGTGACGGGCCAGAGAGTTCGTAGTGCAAATTGGTGACCACGTCAAGGAAGGCCGTCAGAAAACCCTAATCGCCGAGCTGACGACGTCACCTATTGGGCTGACGCCGTCAGCCCGCGTTTTCTATATATATAGAACGATTTTTCTTTATTTGATATAACTTTGGAGAACTAGAGTCGAATTTTGGTGTGGAGAACTTTAGGGTTAAACCCTAGTTCGTGTATTAGTGACCTTAGAGGGTATCCTAACCCCTCTAACTTGCATGTTTAATCCAAGATAAGTCTTTATTCATACAATATGTCTATGTGTTGTGTGATTTATGCTTGTNAAAAAGGTGTTTGATTCCGGATTCTATTGGCCCACGATTTATAAGGATGCTCATGAATTAGTCAAAGATTGTGACGCTTGTCAACATCACGGGAACAATTCACAAAGAAATGAAATGCCACAAAATGCCATTCAAGTTTGTGAAATCTTTGACGTCTGGGGCATTGACTTTATGGGGCCATTCCCATCATCTCGAGGAAACAAATACATACTCGTGGCTGTTGACTACTTGTCAAAATGGGTTAAAGCAAAAGCATTACCCACTAACGATGCCCGAGTAGTTGTGAAATTTTTGAAATCTCTTTTTCCTCGATTTGGAACTCCACGTGCCATAATTAGTGATCACGGGACGCACTTTTGTAATGACCAATTCGCAAGAGTCATGCTTAAGTATGGTGTCACTCACTGTCTTTCCTCCGTGTATCACCCCCAAACAAGTGGGCAGGTGGAAGTTTTCAACCGTGGTATAAAAAGGATCCTGGCGAGGACAATAGGTGAAAACCGTGCTTCTTGGTCGGATAAACTGGATGATGCACTTTGGGCCTTCCGTTCAGCTTATAAAACACCCATTGGGTGTACGCCCTACAAGCTTGTGTACGGAAAGGCGTGTCATCTGCCGATTGAGCTTGAGCACAAAGCTTATTAGGCCTTGAAACATGCAAACTTTGAACTCCAGACAGCGGGTGATCACCGTAAAGTTCAACTGAATAAACTAAATGAACTTCGTGATCAGGCCTACGAGAATTCTTTGATCTACAAAGAAAAGACAAAGAAGATTCATGACTCAAAAATAAAGAACCGCGTTTTCAACGTGGGTGATCGAGTCCTTCTTTTCAATTCACGATTAAAGATCTTCTCGGGTAAACTCAAAACCCGTTGGTCTGGACCATTCACAGTCACCAAAGTTTTTTCATATGGTACTGTCGAGTTATCTCAAGATGNTCAAAAATAAAGAACCGCGTTTTCAACGTGGGTGATCGAGTCCTTCTTTTCAATTCACGATTAAAGATCTTCTCGGGTAAACTCAAAACCCGTTGGTCTGGACCATTCACAGTCACCAAAGTTTTTTCATATGGTACTGTCGAGTTATCTCAAGATGACGGTCCAAATTTCAAAGTGAATGGTCATAGGTTGAAGCATTACTTTAGAGGGGACATACCACCCATGGTTGTCCCGGATCTCCAAACTTTCTCCATGAACCAATGAATTCGGGGATCGAGTCAAGCTAGCGACTCGGTTAACAAAAACAGTAGCACAACATGGGTTTTCACCCATGTTTCTGACTTCTTTCTATTTTCTAATAAAGTGACGATAAGAGGGCAACCTCTTCTGCATCTTGTGTTGTGTGGTTGTTGTATGTGCAGGATGGTTTTTCCCGATGTGTGAAAGCTCGTGCTCGTGTTTTGTCCTTACTCCATTAGAGTCTCAAGAAGTCTGGTATCCTAAATCTTATTGACTAACGTTATCTTTTGGCATAATTAATAAACGGCCTTAGATACTACGTAGGATGACCCTCACCTTTGAAACATTGAGGACAATGTTTAACTCTAGTCTGGGGGG
>LBNU01039224.1:0-46786 GCA_014162995.1 Artemisia annua
TTCATCGTGTTCAGGTCCAGACACCAGCCCTTTTTTTATGAACTAATCAGTACACTTCGGTTTGGAACGATTGTATTTAACTATTTATTTTCTTTAAATTTAGAACAATTCCGAGTTTACGTGCGCAGTTCACTGTTTAGTTACAGACCCACCGGTTTGGGGTCGTCAGGTTTTAGTTTCCCATTTCTTTGTATTTCCTGGGTTTCAGTGTTTAACAAGTGGGCAATTAACCAACTTCAGATGTTTTAGCAAACACCATATTGTGAGAAGTTTTAATTGGTGTTACTCGACATGCCATGCATTGAAGTAGCTTGCTCACTTGTTGCAGATGTTTTGTATTTTGTTTTACGATCTTTGCATGTTGATAAATATTTTATAGCTTACAGTTAAATATATCCGAACCAATGCCTTTTACAGATGAATAATAGGGGGTTGGGAAATTTTTGTGGGGGTATATAGTACCGGACGGTTACTTTATGATCGGACGGAACATCGGACGATTCCTTTTTTGTTCAAAACACCAGTTTCTAAACACAACTGAGAACCAAACCATATATAATAACCGGTTCCAGTCTCATCCTGGTTTGTTTTACGGTTTTATCAGTCTAAACCTGCTTGTGTACATCCCTAGGTTCTCTATGGATGGTTGCTTGTCATATTCTCTTCCTCTTCTCCCTTGTTCTATCATCACGATCATGACTATGCCGGCTTTCTCCAGGTCTATCTTTACCAACAACTTCAAAGATTTCCGGTTCTCCTTCAACGCTAACTGAACCTATTTCCCGGCTTGATCTCTTGTCATTCGATTTCCTAACATCCGATAACTCATAATCATTACCATGTTCAATAGGAGAACTGTCAGGCTCCCAACGGTCATTCGTGTTGTTTTTGTCTGTAGCAGATTTTCTCTTGTGTCTCTTTTGCTTATTGGCATATCTTTCATCCTCGGATTCTTGATGGTCATCAATACCTTCAACACGATTATGTCTTCTTGATCTTTGATTATATCTAGTGGAACTAGTTTTCTGTTTTCTATGTCTTTGTAACTCAGCTTCACTATCCTCATGTTTTGCATCATCTGCTTTTTCATCATCATTTTCCTTTCTGTGTCGTGACCTACTTTTCCGTCTTTTTTCGGTGTATAAATCTTCATCTGAGCTGCTACCATAATAATCTCGCGGTTTACTCTCTCTTGTACTGTGTCTAGAGCGATCTTTTGATCTGTCACGATGTCTCCTGTGTGTGCTCTTATCAAACAGGTCTCCGTCAGATACAGTGTCATCGGGAAGACTATGGGAGCGGTGATTATTTCTATATTTTCTCTCATCGTTGTAATATTTATCATCGTTTTGATGTTCACGGTGACTGTTCTTATGAACACGATTTTCTTCATGGCGGCTTCTACTGGAACTTCCATTTTGTTTATTTGTTTCCACAGATTGGTGCCTTTTGTAGTGATAACTGCACAAAAGCAACAAATATTAAAACCGAAACAAATTGGAATACCCAACCCTGTTTATAAGCAATACAAAGATAAAACAGATGAGAATTTTGCAATGAGAAGAGTTTTATTTCAAGGGTCAGAAGCAAATTCAGAATTTTCATGTATAAACAGCAATGAAAACAAATAATACAAAAATGAAGAAGTTGCTTATACTGGAAGACTTAGGATCAAATGAGAAGAAACCTTAAAAGAAACCTTAAAAGATCTTATTTTAAGTTTTCTTCTCATTGGATCTTACCCCTATACTGGAATCCTAAAAGATCTATAATTGCGTGTAACATATTACAATATTAAAGTTAAGAACTGTGCGAATTCAAGGAATATAATGATGTTGTAAGAATACGTATTTGATGGTTAATTGCTTTTTTTCTTTTTATATCAAGGTAAAGATTTTAAGATTATTTTGGAACAAACATGCTTTAACAAACACATTAAACAACAGTCATGATGATTAAATCCTTTTCAATACAAGAGATATATAAAATACATACATGAGTGGGTCAACAAGTTGGGCAATCCAATAACCATACTAATCTTTTTATTCAACATCAGAAAATTAAAAAATCTGGACAAAAAGAGTTTCGGGACGACCCAACCCTTTCCAAACTCCCGTTCTGGTACATTACACAACCTGTGCATACTGGCATCCCAAGTAATCGCATTTAACACACTAGTTAATTCCTAAAGTTGTATCTAACAAGAAAGATGATATGCAGCTATGAGATTTCCTAAGTATGCGACAATGTGATGGAAATCAAACAAACCTTTCTCTATCTGATGTAAATACCCTGCTGGAGTGGCGCTGGTCCTTTGGACTTGGTTGGTCTATTTGTTTGTCATGCCACGGATCGTCTGAATAACCAAATAAAGCAGTCATCTTCTCCACCCAATACCTTGGGGGCGGTTTATCAGAATCTGCCCATTCATAGTCACCTCCAGGGTTGCTAAAACAGTGTAAAAAGTTGCAAGCAGAACCTCGGGAACAAGTCTGGTAACAGGTACAAAAACATTAACGAAAAGAAGAATTGCTATTCAGGTCATCAAACATGAATACTAATCGTGAACTTTCAGATATTAAGCATAAGACATAAAACAAGTAACGCTATACAGGTCGAAATGGGCACTAATTAAAAGAATTTACAAATGTATGAACTAAAACGGGTCCAAATGGGTAACATATGGGCAATCGCGGTGTTTCGGAAGGGGCTGAAATGATGGTGCAAATCTCCTACTTGATACACTTAAAAAGATTTTTAAGAACCATACATTAGTTGCAAATTTGTTATATTTGTGAAAATTTATATTTTCAGTGCCATAATCTTACAAGTTCAAACTTTGTCCATATAATCATATATTGAATGTTTTTATATTAGAAAATTGATATAAAAAAATATAACTATGTTCACTATATCGGTCATAAATGAAAAACAGAATAAGAAGGTAGATGGGTCATCAAACCCAATCTAACCCGTTTGACCATCACCCATTTGCATATCATAACTCAAAGTTTTGATCCCAACCCATTTTAAACAGTCACAAAAACCCAATTCACCCATTTTGCAACCTCTTAAGTGAATTAGAGACATGAACATATTCTCAAATCTGGTGACGCAGGCTGACTGTACCTTAAGCCTTGATTTCACATACTCTCCACATATGGCGACCTTCCATCTTGTTAGGCAAACAAACTCGCATTTAACCTAGCAATAGCAATCCAAGCCAAGATTTAAATATCAGTGTTATCGCATCAAGGATATTGATCCAATAATCTCACTCCACTAAGCACAAAAGAATATTAAATCTGTAGAAGATAAAAGGAAAAATATGATTCATTCAACAAAGAAGATACGACTTTCCTACTTTAACATGTATATCTTTTAGCAGAAAGACAGTAATATGATCTAAAATCTTAAGAGATTTCATCCCCTTTAATGAGTAGCTTAGAAAGTAACAAAGTTCAAAATTATCTTTATGATCATCCACCAACAGATGGGGACTTATTTATAAGCCGTGATAAGTACATAAGATTAAGACGTGATAAACAATAATATACTTCTTTTTAATTTCTAGAGTCTAAACTTTCTCCATGGCATAAGGCGTATGTAAAACAATGGTCTTCGCCCAGAAATTTTATGATTTGAGATAATAAATAAACTTTAACACCGTATCTGCCATCCCCCATAAAAAAACGATGACATTTATAGGGTTAAACATAAAATGAAAGTAATCTAAGAGCCACACAGGGCAGACCTTAAAGGAAACACATCATACCTGTTTACCAGCAAAATAACGACCTTGTACAGAATTGTAGGCCATGACAGCTGAATCCAGTGACTTGTAGTTGACATATACATTTCCTCGCAAATGAAAAGAACCATTTCTGCACACCTGAACACACACAATATGCTTTTCTATAACAATGACAAAACTTACAAGTAAGAGCAAAAAGTAATGTCATTTCATTGTTTATTGTCACTAAAAGTCTGATATTTAGCTTGCTTCTGAGACTGATACAGAGCTGCTCGGAATAATTGAAGTTAGTTACTAAAACCAAGTAAATCTTCTCAACTCATTCCACATTAGCAGTGGCAATTTTGACCCATTTACTTATGAACATGTTCATTTGGGTGGGTGAAATGGGTAAGATGAAAAAAAAAGTAACTAGGGAGAAAACAGGTTAAATATGTTGAATAAGCTGAAAGCCGCTAATGTGTATTCTTATTGCATAAAAAAAGTGTAGTCTTGCACAATTAGGCCCTTACCAAAAAATTACTAGGTTCACCCATTACCTAACCCGCTTAATCCGGCCTATTGCAGAGACACGCAGTAAGAGGGAAGCGATGTATGTCTATTTATGAAGCAATAATAGGTATAGCTACACTAATACTCAAGGTAAACAACTATTTGAAAATTTAAATAAGTTATTCAGTCATACCTTGAAATTTACAATTTCCCCAAACTTCAAAAATTCTGTATGCACATCTTCATAGAAGTCTTCATAACTGCGCTCAACCTCCTCTTCTGTATACTGTAGAGGTCAGAAAATCCGGAGTCAAATTATACACAATAGCTTATTATAAAAAAGAAAGAAAGAAATTAACGCATGTTAACAGGATCACACAAAAATACCACAAAACCAATCTAATAACATGGCATGGTGGGGTTAAGGAACTTAACACAGAACGGTATTCATATTTGTTTACTAGGACCAAAGATAAAATTTATGACCAATCTTATATATATCACCACATTATAATTTACTTTGTTCTATTCATTTAATGGATAATTGTATCATACTGTAACTAATAAGCCCGGTTTGAAAATTTGACTAAATCTGCAACACCCTTTAATATGAATGCTTCAGGCAGCTTTTTCCTAACCTAAATTACCTAATGGGATTGGAAGAAAGACAATGAGAAAAGTTTGCTAATGACTAAATCTGCAACACCCTTTAATATGAATGCTTCAGACATACATACTTGCATTACATGTGCATACACACACATATAAGTGTCATGTGTGTAGATGGTAACATATATCTTAAATATATGTTAATGCACGTGTGCAAAGATACTTACATATAATAAATACACATGTCTACATAATACCTTTACATATACTTATACCTACCTATCTAAATTTTGCGTATGCATTAAAATACATACATACAACTGGTAGGTCTTTTTCACAGTACATATAATATGTCAGATAACAATATGCTCTAATCCTACTGAATAATATTATTAGTCATAAGTTATGTTTCTAATATGTCAGTGCCATCATGTTCAGAAATATATACATGATGAGCAGAAAACAAGCAGCTTATTATTTGGCATAAACAAAAAAATATACAAAGGAAATAAAATAGCGTTATTGTGTCAGGAATGGCAAAGTGAACAATTTGAGTCCTCAAACGAGCTATGGTGTGCATAACTATAAGGACTCTTTGTGGTGTAACCCTTTTAACCAAAAAAAACTGTGAGGACTAGGACTAACACTAAGAAGCCGTAATAGCCCTTATGCCCTCAATTATGTCTTAATGAGTATTATGGGAAACTCGTGAGTTGTTATTTAGGAGCAAATATATAAGGGCTACACATACGAGGAATTGAATGATTTTAAGTGAGAAAGCAAAGAATTAATCTTCATCCCATAAAACCTTGATTCACAACTCAAACTAGATACCATGACTGTCTATAGCCAATCCCACCCTATAGTCTGATTTCATTTTTATATTCAAGTGATTCCATATACAGATGAGGTGGCACAATTTTGTTATAACTACCGGTGTAAATGTCAACGTCGATGCCCTAAGAAACTCAAGCATGTCAAATACCAAATCTTACCGAAGGTGCCCCACTGCATGATAAGTATGGCACGAAAAGACATAAAGGAGCTATAGACAGCTAGAAGATTTCTAAAATCATCTCTATGTAGTCACTAAAAAATCAAATGGGCGGTCTGAAGAAATACTAAAATGATTTGCCCCCAAAGCCAGGGTCACAGACTCCCCTTTTACGTGACTAGTAATCGAAGGGGCAGTGTATACGCGTATACAGATTCGCAGAAAAGCAATACCCAAAAAAATTTATTAGCAACTACTTGTATGTTAATGTTGATACGGTCAACATATTACCATAAAAACATAATAAACACTGAATTAATTTGCAGTGTAGGATACAAATTGGTAATGACTTTCATCTCCAATCCTCAACAAGCCAAAACCATGAACCTCCACTGTGGATCTCGGGAAAAATTCTGATTTCAAAGAGTTAAGAATAACAAGAGCAAACAGCAGTGAATTACGTTTTCTACTAGATAATCAAAGTTACATCTGAATAGCACATATAGTTTGACACAGCTTAAACATGCACATATAGATAGAAGGGCCAGATAGAGCAAAAGGTCAACTTCAATAAAAAGACTACGTCATTTAACATTTACTTTGCATAGAATTTTAAAATTCATTCAACAATTTTTAAGCTTTTCTGTGTGTATTTCTGCAGATAAACACTTTTGTATGACACTTTATAAGAATTGTATCTACAATTGAGTAGAAGTTAGTTTTACTGGTCACTTGTAAAAAAAATCTAAATTAAATAAGTTAATATGATGTTCATCAAAATTATCATTAGGATACTAGAATCACAGCCGGAACCCGACAACAGACCTCAAGTCCCTCATCTTGTTCCCAAGCAAGGCCAGGTCCATTGTACATGTTCTTGATAAGCAACGTGGTAGACTTATCAGGGTAGTAATGAACTCTATTGCAACGCAAACCGAATCTGCATGCTCCAGTTTTTATGTGAAACGGACAATGAGCTTTATCCTGCAAAATTAAGAAATGTAGGCCAATGTATAACTGGTTAATTACACCATACATGATAATAACAAATAGAGGCTACCAGAGACAAACCTGTTCTGTTCCAAAGTTTGGGACCTGTTGTGCAACAGTGTCCACCAACTCTGTTGAAGTAATGGGTGCATTTTTGTAAGAAGCATATGCTTCAGATTGAGGAGGAAGTGGATTTGATGTAGGTCGGTTAGTATCCTGCAAAATGAGGAAAAAAAGACATAAGTTGCAATCTTGGGTGCAACATAGGCAAAAAAAGGTTATTCACTCTGTGTAGCAACAAAATATCAACTTATGTACCTCCTTTTCTATATCTTGACTGATGTCTTTCTTTTTCACCCTGACTTTGTTCTTCTTAACTATTATCTCATTTCCTTGCCAAATGATTTCAGGAGGGCCCTCCTCTACATATTCCCATTCATCATCGTCATTTAAACCTTCTTCCGCTCCTTCCTGTAATATATTTTTGGAAATACACATGTTATTCACTACCAAAAGCAATTTGCTCGCATATGCATGTGCATGTGTACGCTGTAATACACTATATACTACACTATATGTGAATATGTCATCCTAAATGGTTGATGGTTCTGCAACTCCAAAATGACACATGCGTCAAATGGTCACGCGGTGCAGACAGTTTTGTAGTAAGACTATGATATCTTAAACCACATGAAGATTCATAATCTGAGCCTGCTTTCCGAAAGTATACGTAGCTGAAAACAGAACAATCGCTCAAACATGACAATGTGAAATGTAAACTAGATTCTTGGCAGATGGAACTGCATGCGTCTAGAGAGATTAGTGGAATCCCACTAGCTGTAAGCAAATCAATCTTCCAACAGACACAAAATACCGAACCTGTAATTCAAGTGCATATGATGATTTAAAACACCCCAAGCCCATTTGTATATTGCATCTAGAATAACTCTTAAGGCTATAGAAAAAACTGCGAAAACCAAAACCCATGTGCTTGCCTATATGTATAGGCATTCATGTTTACTCAATGTGCAACAGGTTGTTATTTACCCAATGTAAAACAGGTTAGATAGCCCATGAATTATTATTGAACTCAAGCATAATTACGCAATCTTGGACTTTATGCAGTATATTTTTATGTCAAATTGAGCTTGGATCATGAGTCTAAAACAAAGACTTGAAGAAAAGATCTCCAACTTTTGGAACTAGCCTAATCCCAATTCCCAAACACTAGTAATGGCCGTATAGAGTCTGTAGATATCCAAGCTTATATAAGATGACTGTAATTAAAAAAACATGTGCCTTTTTGCTAACTAATTGGTATTGCAATCTGTCCTAATTAATGTCAATCGGAGGACCCAGCCTTTTTCCATGTGAATTCTAACCCTAGATAACTAAATAAATAAAATCATATTAGACAGCCCAGTAGTAATGCACTTCCCTGCGATTTACGCTCATAAGCTTTCCCACATAAGCAGGAACATCTAAGTCGACGTCCAGCCACCCAATTATGCTAACAAAAAAATTCATAACTTGTGCAGATTTTGGCACGCATGAAATTGTGCTATAATCATAAGTGATGAGCATACACACCAACTACCTGAGCCTGACTATCACACTTGCACATAAACTAGCAATCTCGATTTCAATTTGAATAATCAAATTTAGCTTATTAAAACTATAACTTCGAAATGCAGAAAATGTAACAATTTACCTGTTTTAACTTCAATTCTGCTTCAACAGCATTCAATCGCTCTTGTTCTTCCTCTTCTTCCTTCTTCTTCCTTTCGAGTTCTTCTAGAAAGATCCTTTCTCTCTCCTCAAACTCCTTTCTTTCTCTCTCTAACCTCTCTTTTTCTCTCTCCTCCTCCAGTTGAATCTTTCGTTGCTCCTCCGGATCATTAAGCCGAGCTTCCTCATCGGCTCGTGCTTTCTCAGCTAGCTCCTTTCTTATTTGCTTCCTTTTGTCTTTCTTTAATGCCTTTCGTTTCTCCTTCCGGCTAACAGCTTTCAGTTGTTCCGCCGCGGATGGCTCCCAATCCTCCATGTTCTCCAGTGTGCCTGGTTTTTTATCATCAGTTTGGCTGGTGGTAACAGTTTCCGTCATTTTCCGAGTTTTGCTGAATAGGATTAGCACCGAAAGAAACAAAAAGGCTTAATACTCGTAATCTGCTAAAAGTATGCATTCATGTCTCAGTAAGAACATTTACTTCTCACATAGATCGGTCTTTTGAAATGGATTCCTAAAATGGATCTAGGATTTAGAACAAGGGGTCTTAGCTACTCGGGTAACGTGGTTGTTATTGAATTTCTCGTTTACTCATGTATCGATACTGAAAGACTGTATTTAGTAAGTAATGAATGTGTACTTCTTGTTTTTCTTTTTTGTACCGAGCAACTATCGTTTGATTTTTATGCTGAATGACCAATTTGTCAGACAAAAACAGGGATGGGATGCTTAATAGACAGATGCCTTCAATGATTAATCTATATGTCAATAATTCAATTTATGACTTTGCTTCGACTAACTGAATACATCATATAACAAAACACCAAACTAAGTAATCGATTGTATATCAAAAAGGGTATCTTTGATTAATATTTGTCTACGGACACAATCTAAGATGTCAGATAAAATTAGGATCAAATAACTCATCCGATTTCCGAGGAACAAAAATCCTTAGAAACTAACACCATGTGAAATCTAGACAACAAATCCAACAGCAGAATATTGTATTATGCTCAACATCATTCATCGCTAATAACCTGATTAGACTAATAATGAATCAGGGACATATTTTCCTAAGCTGATTTTGTGGGACTAAGCTCTAAACTCTCGCTGAGTGTTTGGATTAGCTTAAGCTAACATTCTTAAAAGAAGCTTATCATATGAACCGACCTTGAATAAGCCATAGCCAATTAACATGCTGTTTAGTACAATGAATTGGGTGAAGCATTTAATCAAACAGTTGGTATGCAGGTTAACAAGGCTAATAAATCATCAATCAAATATGATTAAAAGAGAAGGGATTAACTGATGTGATTACCAGAATTATAAAAGTTTGACATATAAAAAGCAATGACATACTTGGTGGGCGGTGTTGGTATCGTCTTCTTCTTCTAATTCACTCTTTAGAGATGGAGAAAGGAGTATTTTTCTTTGGTAAAAAAATCGGAAGTGGTTATTAGAAAACTTCCTGACTTTTTTTACCAGATTGTTTTAACACATATGGGTTTGCGAGTCACTTAGTTATGCATTTTTTTTTTTTTTTTTTTTTTTTTTTTTTTACCCCTCCCACCTTCCTTTATTGACAGGTTGTGTTGACAAAAACAGGTTTTATGGTATTTTGCTTTGTATTTTTTGTATTTTACGTAGTAATATTTTTGACTTATCAAAATTTATAATTTTTTTCCGTTTTTTTATTTTGTAGTTTTATAATCAAATAAAATTATAAAAAAATTAGATGGTGTGTGAATTCTATTTTCATGGTGTGTGACCCCACCATCTTTTTCTTTTCTGTGCACCTTGTTTTACTAAAGAAAAGCCGGTTTACAATACAATAAACATAAGTTATGATAGTGTATGGGAGTTGAGCAAACTAGCTAAAGTCTATACACTTATTATAGGCCTAAAAGAAGTCCACCAAGGCCAGACCTAGGGGTGGAAACGAGCCGAGCCGCTCTTGAAAAGCTCGGGATCGGATCGGTAAAAAGCTCGAACGAGCCGAGCCTAAACGAGCTCGAGCCTAAGTTTGAGCTCATTTAATAATCGAGCTCGAGCCCGAGCTCTATACAAAATGCTCGAGTAGGCTCGCAAGCCTAAACGAGCCATAGAAATATATACGTATATATATTGTCTATACGTATAAACGAGCTTAAAAGTAGTAAACGAGCTCGAGCCTTATGTAATTAACGAGCCGAGCTCTATTTGAACTTTGTTTTTTTGAAATTTCATATAAATTAGTCGAGCCCGAGCCCGAGCTCGAGCTTGTGAAAATTTTCACGAGCCGAGCTCTAGATATAAGGCTCAAAACGAGCTCGAGCCCGAGCTCGAGCTTTATATATATAAACGAGCCGAGCTCGAGCTCTGGCAGGCTCGGGCTCGGCTCAGCTCGTTTTCACCCCAGACTTAGACCTTGTCATAAACTGCATCAGAAACAACTTCCCAAGCCAAGCACAAATTAAGTCAAGCCTGATGAATGTATCTAGGCAAGGACCCAACTGTAAATCTATCCATGGTCGTTATAACAAACAAAACGTGCCGCTACCTCATTCGAGCAAAGGTAGTGCTCTGAACATCATGCTTGTACCTGATATCGTGCATGAGACATTCCATGCATAACCATTAAAATTTAGTTTACTATATGGACATATAAGAATTTACCTGTGAAAATTGTGATATAAGTACAACTAATAAATATGCATGAGTTTTTCATTATGTATTAATGTCTATTAATATTTTGTAAAAAAATTTATTGGATGAAAGATTTAACTTTGTTTAGCTGACATAGATGTTGAGGTTGAGATTGATGTTGTTGTTTAACTCTAACTATTAATATCATGTTGTACAAAATGTGGGAGTTTAGTAGCACATAATGAGCATTGATTAAGTTAACAAATACTCTGTAAAGTTTTTTAAAAATGTTTTTTGATATCTGTATATAAACTTTATATAATATTTATTATAAGTACAATCGTGTATATTTATTTTCATATCACAGTAACTCGTGTTTACCATTTGATATTTATATTACCGTTAATAATAATTTAGATGTATTTAATATTCAAACCCGTGTACGCATAGATTAAACTTTTAAAAAGGATAACATGTGTCCTTATTTGACGCATATAGTAGTAAAAAAAAATGTATTTTAATAGATGAAAGTTTAAAACTAATATTTAACGTATATTAAAACTAATTCGTATATTTACAAAATTTTGTAATTTTAATGGATGAAAGTCTCAAGCTAATGCTAATACTCATGTAATTGTAAACAAAGTTAATATTATAAAGTCTAGCGTGTATAAAGTGTAAGGGGTTATTTGTTCCTAAAGTTATTAAAAACACGAAACCCTAAATGCATCTCTATAAATACTAGGCCATTTCCTTGAAATGGACCAAGTCACATTCGACACAAAATACACACACTATAATCGCATCGTGAGTGTTACCCCAACTCTTAACTCCGGTCATACTTTGGGGTCCTTATCGAACATGAGAAACCAAATGATCGATTATCCTCACCCTTTACATACCATACGCAAGTGATGTCATATGTGTTATACGCAACCTAAAAACATACCACTACTTTCATATTTTACGTTCATCGGAAAAAAATTGTTTCACTAAAAAACTTTGTTTCATCCAAAAACTTCATTGTTGTTCATCAAGGCACAAAACAAGATAATGGTGGTGGTGGTGGTGGTGGAGAGTTTGAAAAAGAGAATTGTTTAGATTATGATATTTATTTTGAATTCAAACATTGGAAAGTTTATCGACCAACGGTGTTCTAGGATGTTTGGACAAGAAATGTTGAAAAAAGGAAAAAACCCTTGCAACTAACGAGATTTTTAACAAGTCTTAGGAATTTGGACCAAGCGAAGCAAAATAAGGATACTGTGGACTGCCAGTGCAATTTTGGCGAATTTGAGACTAAACCCAAAAATTAGCTTTTGAGTCTGGGGATTAACGATGTAATTTAAGTAAACCGGAAACAAACAACCAAAAGTTTAGTATGAGATGTTTGTTTCGGCTTATATAGCTTATGGCTTATTTGATTTTGGGCTTATGTTTCGTAAGCTCAAGCCACGAAAAGTGAGCTTATGAAACATAAGCGCAAAACCAAATAATAAGCCAAAACAAACCCCCCTAAGTTAAGTTATAGATACACCAAACACTTGTCCAATTCCAACACTCCAATATCAAGAGAGTGTGGTGTCGGGTGCACAAAACAAAACAGTTTTCATATGACTTAATTAATTCAGTTTTTTTTATATTAAGTCAATTAAGACACAATCAAAAGCCCAAGTTATACATACACCAAACACTTGTCCAATTCCAACACTCCAATATCAAGAGAGTGTGGTGTCGGGTGCACAAAACAAAACAGTTTTCATATGACTTAATTAATTCAGTTTTTTTTATATTAAGTCAATTAAGACACAATCAAAAGCCCAAGTTATACATACACCAAACACTTGTCCAATTCCAACACTCCAATATCAAGAGAGTGTGGTGTCGTGTGCAGAACCAAACAAAAGATGACGTTAAAGGCGGTGTTGAACGGCGGCGGAGCAACGTTGGGGCAAAAGACGGTATTAATAACAGGAGTAAGCAGAGGATTAGGAAAAGCCCTAGCTATTGAATTGGCCAAAAGAGGTCATTTCGTTATTGGCTGTTCTCGTTCCCCTCTTGCCTCCCTTCAATCTCAGTTATCTTCTTCTTCTTCTTCTTCTTCTGGTCAAGAACACCTTTTTTTGACTGCTGACGTGGTTAGTTTTCTTTTTTCTTTCTTTTTACTTGTATGTTTATATTGGGTATTAGTATTAGCAAAATTCAGTGTTTAATTGGTGCTCAAATGGTACAAAGATGTTGTTATTGTTTTACAAAGGCGCGGTTGTTCGGCTTATGAGCTTTTCCTAATTTACATAATCTCATAAGCTCAATACCCCCTCTAAGAGCTCCACACGGGGAAAAGGCATTTTGTAGGCTGAAAAAAGTGAGATTTTCAGCTTTTCCAAATTTTGCATAGTCTCATAAGCTCGACACCCCCTAAGAGTTCCACGCCGGGAAAAGGTGCCACATTTAATTGGACCACTAAAACATACCTAAAATAGACACCGGACCACAAAACATTAGTGAGGCAATGCCGATATTTTTGCGTTGGATACTGCAACTCCAAATTCACCACACTAAACATGTCCTAGACAGGACTTCAAGCACAGCCACTAGGTGGCGGAGCATCTCACAGATACTGCCAGCCTAAAGTACAATGATAAAATACATGAGAAATTGGAACATCCACAGAAACATAAAACAATCATGATCACCATGATTGTCTTTGTAGTTAAGTTTTGCTTTTTGCTTGGTACTCGTGAGACACTATAGTCCATAGTTGTCAAAAGCGAATGCGATTGCAAGGCGCAAAGACCCAAAATCTCGCCTAGGCGAGAGGCGCATAAAAAGCGCGGGCCCGAAAAAAAAAAGCGCAGGGTTGCAATAAACTTTGATTTTGATTCATTTTGTGTTTCTGGTTAGATTCTAGGGTTGCAATAAGATTCACACTGCATTCTAACACTATCCCACTAACTTAATTGGATTAAAACACTCTAAATCAAAAAATCCCAAATCGTACCATGAACCCTAATTTCCAAAATCAAACTAAACGTGTTTCTGGGTTTATAACANTTGCAATAAACTTTGATTTTGATTCATTTTGTGTTTCTGGTTAGATTCTAGGGTTGCAATAAGATTCACACTGCATTCTAACACTATCCCACTAACTTAATTGGATTAAAACACTCTAAATCAAAAAATCCCAAATCGTACCATGAACCCTAATTTCCAAAATCAAACTAAACGTGTTTCTGGGTTTATAACATGATTCCGACCAAAACCCACCCATTTAATCACACTCCTAGGCCCAAATCGTCGCTTTAAATGTCTGTGAGCCTGAGCCTAGGGTTTTGAGCGTTGGGGGCCCGCATCGCAGGCGAAGCGCGCCTAGGCGCGTGAGGCGCACGCTTTTGACAACTATGCTATAGTCTATAAGTATGTTGCTATTTTAGATAACAAAATACGACTATGGGGGTTTTTGGGATTGCATGACACACCTGACTTTGTGTTTGCAAAATGATAGTTCGCCATTTCGGTCTCAACACGCTTATTAGAACTGTCTTTACTCTTAAGGAAAACACAGATGATTACATTTTTCAAACGGTTTACCGAGTACTACTTGATTGTTTTTTGCATTTGAAATAATTAAATGATCTTGACAACACAAGCCAAACACCCCTTTATGATTGGGAATGAAATGCTAGTGCATTACAGCCTCACGTAAATAATAAGAAATATCTTATTACCTTAAGCAACGGACCCCTCTAATTAAACCTTCAAGTTTTTTATGCGAATTTAGATCAGTATTTGTGATCAAATCTCTGAAGGTGTTGTATATTTTCGTCAAAATTCAATGCCCATTTCCAGAACTGACAGTTAGGATATGTGTAATTGTGATTAGGAATCTAAGAGTTGTCTTTGATCTTGTACATAATTCTAGGTCTAGGGAAGTGGACTCTAGCTTAAGGAAGGAACCAGAAAGCCGGGTGTAGTGTTTAATTTATTTATTTATTTATAATTTTAGATGTGATGAACTATATGTTTGTGTCTTTCCAGAGTTCAAATAGCAGTGTTCAAGAGTTGGCACGAGCTGTGATGGAAAAGAAGGGCGTTCCTGATATAATTGGTAAGGAATCTTCATATACTTTTTCTTCTAGATGCCTGATTCTGCTTGAAATCTGATTTCGATATAATTCACATGCCTTTAGAAACCCAATTCTGACTTTTACTAGATATTAAGCACGAGGAACACTAGAATCCACATTTTGTATCTCATGGTATCCTGTAAACCATTTTGTTTATCTTCTATTTTTATGGGCTTGTATAAAAATCTTCTGTTTTTTACCTTTTTGGATAGCTTAGTTTTCCTTGCACAGTTATGGATACCAATGGTTTTTCAAACTATACTGATGACTTGTGTTATAAACAAATTATCAAATACTCAATAGCACACATTCTGATGAAGTGAGAACAATCACAGTTTCTACAAAGTGGACAAATTGCTTTATAAGCTAGTAATCATTGTTAGAGGTCATACTATGTGTTCTTTTTTGATATTTAAGTTGAAGAAAACCATAAAAGGGTGTGCTCTTGGTCTTTCATTTTCCGAGTATAAGGTGCCCCCTCGTAACTTGTAAGTTTGGCCATGGTAGTATATAGAAGAGATGTTATCAATATTTGGATAATTAAAACTTAAGTTCAAAAAAAAAGATAATTGAAACTTAAGGTTTACATTGATGTAACTATGTATTGCAGTTTACTCTATCAGATTTTAGATGCAAGGGGGTATGCCATATAAGCTACGGGTTTCTATTGTTCTTTATACATGATGTTTCAAGTTTAAAATATGGTTATATCAAGTGGAAGGTACTTATAGAACCATATATTTGCAGTAAATAATGCAGGTACCATAAACAAAAACAACAGACTATGGGAGGTTCCAGAGGAGGAATTCAATACTGTTATAGATACTAATATCAAGGGAATAGCAAATATGTTACGCCACTTCATTCCCCTTATGATTGAGAAAAAGCAAGGGGTTATTGTCAATATGTCGTCTGGATGGGGAAGGTCTGCTGCAGCACAGGTAAAAGCTACTTATAAGGTTTTAAACCTAATAAAGCAATTGCAAAGACTAATACAAATATGAAATAATATTTGGAAGTTTTAGCATGTGCAAATACATTTCGTCATTTGTTTAGTTAAGATCCGGAATCAACTGACGTCTAGGTTATTTGATGCATGGATCTAGTTACCCCGTGTTTGTAATTTTTACATCAACCTTGTTGAAGCTACGGTAGTGACATGATCTGTGATTGTGTAATATGGCAACAGGTGGCACCTTATTGTGCTTCAAAATGGGCAGTGGAAGGTTTGACCAAGTCAGTGGCAAAGGAGGTGCCAAGTGGAATGGCAATTGTTGCTCTTAATCCAGGCGTGATAAACACGGACATGCTTGCATCATGCTTTGGCAGTTCATCCAGTTTGTACCAGGCACCTGACTCATGGTACATATTTCCTTTTATCTATTTTTTTAGCCCCATGTTAGAATAGTCTTCAAAGAGGCATGGATTTTTTGAATCAGGGAAACCCCCGAACCTTTCAAATACCGAGTATATTGATATTTTATTTTTGTCTTTCAGATGATGATAGTCAAATATTGTTACTTTTTAACTACATAAACTGATAAACTAGGGCTCTTAGAAATACGACAATCGATCATATACTCGCCTTAAAACTGCATAAACGCAAAACAAGTGGTGTCATTTCTGCACAACTCAGAGTGTCCTAGAACAAAGTTTATACGTCTGATGTCTTGAGTTAATTGCTTTCTTGATTATGAAATTATTTATGTTATTGATATGCTTATTTACCTCATCTATTTACAGGGCTCCCAAGGCAGCTGATATGATACTAAATCTCACAATGGCCGACAATGGTTCATCTCTTTCGGTATAAATATTCACAGATGTACTATTGAGGACCAATAAATTCTTGCTGTACTAGAGTTTAAGCTTACCTCTGTAGTTTAGCTCACAGATCCTTTCTCTAAAAGGTCTGTGTTATTTACTATGCATCTTGTTACATCCAACCCCAACTAAAATGTATCAACGTTCTACTTTTGGGGAATGAAGTCATATTAAAGCGTATTATCGCCACATGACCTTTCTCTGAAAGGTAAAATGAATTTCAAATGCAGAAATAGTGTAGTTGGCTGTTTAGTATTTGCTCAGAAAGCAATAAGCAAAGCGTTTTTGTGGTTATCATTCTGTATTTTGTGTGGCACATGCTTGTCACTTGTGTTGCTCGTTGTCAAACTGAAATTGCATCTTATGCACATTCTATTTATTTTCCCTTCCATACTTCCTGCTGTCAAGTGGTGTCCAAGGCATAGCTAGTGTCTCTGACGTTTTAAAAGATATGACAGGTATTACTTGTGTTAGAAAAGGTGGTAATTTTGATGGTTGAAAATATATGATTTTTATAAAATAATGAGACAAGGATAAATGATGGCCATAGGTATGCTGTGATTTGCAATTGAATCAAGGATGTATGTAATGTCATTGGGAGAGACCCGTTGTTCATGTTCGTGTCTCACTCATTTAATAGTTGATGTGAATGCCAACAAATTGGATTTTAGTGTCACTTTTTGACGTGGTGAATTCTGAGTGATGATTGATAGTCTTCAGAAAACATGAGATGATATTTTTGAATCACATAAAACATGTCTTATAGTAAAAGATTTCACGTAAAATTCGTAAAAATATTTGGAATTAACTACCAAAAAGGCTATAAGATCATAAATGAATTAGCATTGAATTAACTAACAAAAAAACTAACATGAATGGGTTACGAGCACTTGCTACACCTCAGGTCCTGGGGAAGTTAAGGGTGGATCTATCTTGCGCATACTCGTTCCCTTCATTTAATAGTAACTTGTAATTTTGCGTTTTTGTATATGCACTATTGCGTTTCTTTTTCATGCTCTGAATGAGACACGACAATTCTTTCAATTCGCTACAATGTATTTCTTTTCTAAAAAACTCTAGTCCTTATAAATCATTTTAGTTATTGTTAATGTCAGTAGCTGGTATTTGAATGACACCTTGCTAATATACTCAACTACCTATAGCAAGGAACCTCGTATCACCCCCAATACCACTTGTGCACAAAGTATTGCATTATCCCCACATAAGGTTAATCCCTTGGTGATAAAGATAGACCTGAAAAATAAATGACATTGGTAAAATTTCATCATAAACCTGAATTTAAAGTGACCATGGAAGTTTCAAATTAGTTGTAGAAAACTAAACATTCCAGGCAGGTGAACATTGTTACCGACATACCGCATCTTTAATAACTGTTGATATCATATTATGTCATTCAAGCCTTCCAGGTATAAACACCTAAATTCTATATAAATCAGTATGTATAAATGAATCCTACGCTCGTTCAGTTGTTCCTCTTAGTGAGCTATCATTTATAAGCAATCAAATGGTCTACTTCACATCTATTGTAGAGGAGAAATATTGCTTAAGATCAATAAACAAGAAATATAACAAAATATTTATACCTATACGGACCAATCAATGCATATATCCAAAAATAGAAATGATACATGCATGAGGCATGGATAGCTCGTGCCTGTCTAGCGTATACAAAAACCAGCAAACGGAAACAAACACGCACCGATCCACAAACTGAAAAATTAAGAGTACAAAACCAGCAATGTCTTCCGTCATATCTACAAAACCAGGTTACCAACTCTACAAAAACATACTATAAAGAACATAAGAGTAAGCGGATCATGGAATGAGCACACCCACCTACCCATCCCACCAACAAATGCCTCAAATCAATCTCATTTCTTTTTACTAATAAATCAAATCTAAAACCTATAACCGGAACCAGGTGGTGCTGGCGGCAACCGGTTTGGAGTGCGGCGGCTGCCAGAGTTTGATCCAGAGCCCACATCACCATTCTCGGTAGGGTCGCTATTCCTTCGGCTATGGCCATTACTAGAACCAAACCTACCGAGGCTTGAAGGTCCATTAGCAGCAGAATCAAAAGCAGATCTCCAGTCATCACCGGACGATGGTCCACCATTTCTTGGAGACTCTGTTATATTCAAATAAAAAAAGTGTTAGATATGAATGAAAAAGCAGAGAAGACGTTAAGTGAGGGTTTTAAGTTTCCTAATTGTATAAGAGCCAATGGTGACATCATGTGAGAGGTGGCAGTTTCGAATATTTTACTAATGAATTGGTAGATTTAAGTTATCTTCTACATTTAACAGGTCAGGCAGTTAGAAAAATCGAATAGCCACCCAAAGTGTATTATTAAAGTATTAAACCCTCAAAATCCTTTTATTAAAAAAACTTAATAGTAATTATATTTATTTTTGTAACCAAATTTGACAAATTAGTATCAGTTTCAGCTAACGCGCCCATTTTGCCAACTCTGTGCACGAGAAAGAAGGGAAGTTTTGTTTGATTATTTACCTGCAGGACTGGTACCATTTGACATGCCAGAGGCAGCAGCTGCTCGATTGTCATGAATGCTTAGTTGCCTGGTGAGTTTAGAGAGTAGGGAAGATTGCTTTTGTACTTTCTCTCTTTTTCTCTTCACATTACCATCCTCTTGAAGCAGCTCTTCAATCCTCGGTGTGCTCTGGGAACTTTTTACGAAACAAAGCAAGTTAGCAATAAAGAGGATGAACATTCAGCAAACCTCATTTATAATACATTACTTTCTCATTTCAGCACATGATATTCTCATAACCGTGATTCCATTTGCAAGAAACAAGAACTGACAGTGGGGTGGATTATTGAGTTTAAAGTTGTATTCAAATAGACCATAAGTATGCATGGTAAGTTTGGGCTATTTATATATTGATTGCTCTTTGGGTAGTGTTTGATATCAATTGGGTGAATACGAGAGAGATTTAAAAAGAACAGGTCAAACGGGTAATAGTTGACCAAAGTGTACACATCATTTTATTATGAAAACAAATTTTAGTTGTAGTGTTTTTATAATCTTTTCAATAAATTAGGATACAACAATCTTTGATGGTCAACCCATCCCATCCTATTTAACCCGTAGTTAAAGCATTACATGTTACCTAACCCGCCAATTATGCCACCTCTAGCAATGGAAACCAACTGAGGCATTACCTTACAGAACTGTACAGCTTGTTCAGCATGTCTTCTTTAGCTTTTTCCACTTGGCAAAGAACAACTGCCTGCACACAACCATAAGAAGAAACGAGTAAAGTTTAAGATAAACGTAAGACAGGTATAATATAACAGACAATAGAAGTGGACAAATAAATACCTTGGGTACATTGGCTGCAAGGCTGTTCAAAACAGCTTCAACATAGCCACGTACTTCTTGGGCCATCCAACGAAGTTCTTCCTCTGGATCTGCAGGTTTTCTCGCCATTGTATCCTAACCATTTTACAGCTAGTCACTTAACAAACTCGAGATAACGAAAAGATAACTAGAATTTAAAACACACTTGTGTCATAAGATATAGGTAAGCTTTATGTTAAACTGGTAATAAAAGAAGGAAATGTTAAATGATCAAAGCAACCAAAATATCTATAGGTTCTGACAGAATAGGGAAAACAATTGTGCTTATTTCAAAAAAGTCGTCAATCCCACAGTTTTACGGGGACTAAACTTAACTTCTGCATAACCTTTTTCCTTCAAAATACACAAAAAAAGCAACCAAACAGAAAGTAGTCAACTCTGAAAAGAGTTTAAACAACATTTAAAATAAAAATATTTCAAAAAGATTATTTTGCAACCAAAAAAAAGGAAGAAGGAAAGAAAGACCAAGCAAATAATGTGACATTGTTATTTTAGTATAAACACGTATTTTTTTATTTTATTTTTTTGCCTATTTTGATATATTATCTTATAAACAATTCACAGTAACTCACAAGAGATCCTTCTGACTGACTATGCCTGAGGGGAAGACCCTCTGACTTCGTGATCACTTGACCTCCTTTGGCAGCTACGACAGTTCTCAACTTGTTTAGCCACTCGACCTTTTCTACAACACTCTCAGCCTTCAGCACAACAGCACTGTGAGCTGTTGAATCAGTAACAATTCAGGTTAGCACCGCAAAACAAACAAAAATAAACAACAAAAATTGATTACAAGATGATCACCTTTTAAGACAGTCTTATAAGCAACCTTGCTAGTTATCTTGAATGTCAGACTGGGTTCTTTTTCTACTGCCTTTGATTTTTTATCCTTTGAACTCTTGGCTGGGGGTTCTTCCTCTTCAATTTCTTCAATATTGCATTCCTGAAAAATTCAATCCATTTCAACGACTTAATGGCATTTCAGTACTCATTTCCCATTGAAATTCAAAACAAACCATAAACAAGGTGTCGAAAAATAATATAAAATCAAAGTAAAGTGTGGAAGAAGTTAGTGAACAATCCAACAGTTAAATAATGAGATAACCAATGATGTCCAGATTAGGTTTAACAATGTACAGCCTATGGGCGCCTAATAACAGTGATGAGAATCATCATGATGAAATACATCCTATGGTCAAGAGGGATAAATAACTCAAAATGGTTGGTCAATAATATTTAGATTGCTATAAATCAACCAGCAAGACAGTGACGTACAATTAAAGAGTATAAACTCACAATTCAATCCAATTTCAAATTTACTGGAAAAAGTTGTGAATACCAATGGTTGAGCACTTAGATTCAACTTTATCAACACATTATTTAATAAATGATGTAACTGTCAGATCATACAGTTAGTTAAAACTTGGAATGACTAATAAACATTACTTGTCACAAAAAATATGAACACGACCACACATACCTCCAAATTGATCACTCCACGGAAATTTCTCTCTTCTTGTTTATTCGTGTATCCAAGCTGCAAAAAAAAGCCCAATAAATTTGATATCACTTATGAATCCAACAAACAAACTCAAACATGGACCAGCAACTTTGACACTCCCTCAAATATACAGTCTATGAAAACAGATTATAAGCAATATGTGGATTCATCCAATGTTTTGGGGTTTACTTTTACATATTGATTCATTTCAAGTTAGCAATATAATTGTACGAATTAGAGTCTGTAATGCTGATATAACAATAACAAACCACAGCAATAATTTAAAAAATTTAAAAGTTTCAATGCACATATATCAAGTCCTATAAAGTACAATCTATATACATCAAGTCTTATAAATCATAGATCATTTGAAAGCCACTGACAAGTTTCATTGTTATATGAAAATAAATAAATAAATAAATAAATAAATAAGACACTTCTACTAGTATCTAAAGTTCCGACAATGTTACTAACCTTCGCAGTTTTCTCATTTAAAACAAACCACTTTTTGCTCCATCCATTAGATTTTGATTTTTTCTTCAATATATATCCTGCCCAAAAAAAATCAGAAGTTATAGGTAGTTTCTTCATAGATTAATACTGGCAAGCCAAATAGGTTTTGCAAAGAAGCCAAAGGCTCTCCATTTGGAGAAAATGCTACTCATTAATCATCTAGGAGGGTTGGGATAAAAGGGATATAGAACTACATATTGGAATCAAGCACAGTCAAAGGTCGAAGTAACTTCCAAATTCCAATCACAAGTCATAGACTCTAAGTAATAACGAAGTATGCTATCTTCAAGACTAAGATGATACATTTAAATCTCTTAAAACATGTTCTGCTAATGAGTCTGCCTAAAACCGATGAAACAAAACTCTCTTTATCAACATCATTTGTTTTATACAGTACTTTAAAAAAAAATAAACTATACCACCAAAATCCAAAAAAGCATGAATGTTACATAACCAGAGTCTTAGGATTACAGATACCATAACAAACAAGTAAAATGTTAAGGAATATGTCACCTGCTGTTATCTCTCCCTCAGGTCCTGCAGTTTTCAAGGCAGGTCCCTCTTGTGCATCCTTGTCTTGCTTGCCGTCCTTCAATGATTTTGTGGCACTTCCTGTCTGAGGACTAGCCGACTACAGAGAGCACAAAAAGATAACAAGAGCCAATAAGTGAGGTAAACTCCACAAACAAACAAGGAAGAGAAGGCATCCCCAATTGGAATACAAAAAGAGTTTGCTTTGTGATAAACCAAGCAACAATTGATGCAACAGTTAACAAAAACATGGTTTATACCCTATTCAGCAAGGATTGTTCTGCATCAACGGCCTTCTTGGAAGATCTGGTCTTTATTTCTTCCTCTCGTCTCTGCCTATCCATCCTGTTAAGAGCAGTGACAAGAGAATTCAATCACCAACAACCAGCCAACCATTAACAAGCATAAATGATTTACATTCTTAATTTACTAACAGTAAAAGACATGCTATCCAGAAAATCAATTGGGAATATATACCTTCTCTGGACCAATCGAATGAAGTGCTGAGGGGGGACAAACACCCTCTCCATGTCAACAAGTGCAACTACCATCTTCTTTGCATCATTTTTAAAACCCTCCAAGGCAGTAGTGGCAATTGCCACGACCTAGTTACAAACATAGCAGTCAGACTAAATATCTAGGGAAGCAAAAACAAGCAAATGTTAGGTTGAAACAACTTTTTAACGAGCTACATATACACACCTCTCTCTTGAAAGTAGGATATCTTCCGAGGCCAGGTGTTGCATTTGCTGATGCTGAAACTATATCCACAAGCACACGATGAACCTGTATTTAATGTAAGTAATTACATAAGAGGCCGAAAAAATTAGTTAAGATGAAAATAATAAAATATAAAATATAAAGAGAAGCAGAAGATGATGCATTCCTCTACTACAGACACACATACAGTTAACCAGAATAAGAAAGTCATGACTATGGAGGGAACCCAAAATATGGAGGCAACAGAAGCAAATGAATGAAGGCCCCCAGAATAGTAGCAAAAAGACATGGCACTACAATAAAATCTTGAATTAAAGTAAAAGTGAAACTTCAAATCATTTCCAACCATATTTTCCAACCATATACTGATGTTTGCTATCAATGACTTGTTAATTTTGTTTGGTTTTCTTCATCGTATGCAGTTGTGTGTGATTTTATCTGATCATCACATTTATGTGTTTGTGCAAGTTAGTTTCTTACTTCTGTTTTCCCATTTCCATCATAAAGGCATTTTCCGGTATATTGAAGTCAAAATAATGTTCTACATAAGCATCGAGTTTGTATAGCATTGTCTTAAAAAAAAAGGAGGAAGCATATTAAAAATAAAATAGAACCATATCGTTCCTCAAGCAGCTATTTTCATCTTTTAATATTGCCATAAACTTACAATGACACTCTAGGCACGAAACATTAAGGAAAGAAACAACATTAACAGACTTTTTGTCGTTTGTGCATCACTCGAATAAATGCAGAACTCGCAGATGAAACTTGAGATAACTGGAAGAATAGAAAAGCTGGTAAGAAATGTGTAGTATTACCTCATCAACACAAAGACGTGATGGTTCTTTTGCCATCTCTAATACGGTTTTTATCAATGACCTCAATCCTTTTTCTGGTGATATAAGATAAGGTTGGTAACCATCTGCCTCTAGCACAATCTGGAACAAATTTCCATGGTCATAATAGAGTGATACGAAAAAACTGGATAAGATATAAGAAAAGAGCATCCATACCCTTTTCACATTGTTTATATCAAAATGTCTGTCTAGAGGAAGTTGCTTGATCCTATCAGGAAAGTTACCCTCGAAACTTGCCACGACTTTCCAACCGCTCCCCTGAACACAACATTAAAATAGCTGACATTATCAGATAATGGCTTTTTTATCTTGACATCATTACATGAACAACTGTGCAAGAGAAGTAAATGAATGCTAACATAGATAATCCATGAATAATTACCATGACCCAAATGCCTACAATAATGACAAACAGCAATGAACAAGAGAAATGAAGATTTCAAAGTCCTAAAAATGCTAGAATGAGAAGTGGCAGCAAACATGACACAATTAATGTTCTATACAGAACATCTTATCAAGTTGATGTACAACAAGAAATAAAATTAAAGTTCCATCAGAAGTCAAATGCACAGTAAATCATATACAAATACTCCGTAAAACATAATCATTGGCATGTATTGAATAATTCAATATACGTATACTACTAGACTTTGCTTATGAGTATTCACCTCTCCAGTCATAATGTGTTGAAGAAACTTGTCCTCAAATTCACGGCAAAGTTCCAAAGCCAAAGCCCTTGTACCTTCAGAACTACTAACCATTGATTCGCCGAGCCTTACTAACTCATCTTGCACAATCTGAGATTTCCCCTGAAGCCTGCACAAGTTTTAAATATATGACTTAAAAGAAGAGACGCAGAATATGCATCACATGTAATGACAAGGAACCTCTGAAAAGAAAAATATTGTAATGACAAAGAACTAAACTCATGTAGAAAGGTAGCATCAAATGCCATTCAAAAATGAGATAGAAGATTCCATCCAGTATCACCCTTATACCAGGCCAATATTTATTTGCCCGCATAAGATAAATAGCAGAAGAAATATAATTGAGTGTTATATATTATTGAAAATGGACTCTTAACTCATTTCATATAAAGTTCACGCTTATATTTAAGATTTGTATCAATTTTTAGTTAAGATTTTAGTGGCATAACATGCAATAATCCACATCTCGTTTTGAAGTTTTATGTTACACCTCGTTTTGAAGTTTTATGTTACACAGAACACACATTATATTCATGTGAAGAGTGGAATTTCATGTAACGTGATTGTTAAATTACTTAACTGTATTACAAGAGAGAATATCTGTAGGCAGTAAACTGTGCAAAAACTATTACAGGATAGAGAAAAAATTGGATCATACCCTGATAAAAGGCTCGGAAGCCTGATTTTCATACGGCTACGGATTTGATGAGCTAGTGTCTCAACCAAAGCTAATCTACCAAGCTTGCTCTGGGGAGCTCCTGTCAATATAGATTTCAAACTTTCACTTTCAGCTCGCCAGGCAGTTTCTAATGAGTTATCAGATCCCACACTTCCCGACTGGGCTGAAGCAATAGCAACTGATTGACCAATTAGAGCAACCCATGGGATATCGGCTGAACTTCGTGGTCCCTGACCCAATAGAAGTGCTTGACAAGCAGCAAGGACTTTGGGGTCTGCAGATGCTTGGTCAACTTTGCTAATAACACCGATAGTTCGTGTACCTATGTTAACCAGACAAAATTATATTGACAATCTTAAACATTAACGGGAAGGTGAAATCTGAACTAATATATATGAAGTGACATTAGCAGGCCAAAGTTCCAAGATTAAAAGTGAACCCACATTCTCCATCATATTCCTTTGCGATTCTGAGTGCTTTAGCAGAGGAAACTTCTGGTGCCTGAGCAGCGGGTATTACAACCAACAAAATTGCATCATTGTGCTGGACATATTGACTCTACAAGAATACAAGGTTGTCAGATGTATTCTCAAAGACGGTGAGACAAAATAAATCATGATTGCAAAAGATTATTACTACTAAACAAAAACAATTGCACAGCAACGCACCAATGAATCATCAAGATTCCCTTTCTCGACTCCGGGCAAATCAATCAATTTCAAAGGAGGAGCTGCAAATATTGAAACAAAACAGATAAGAGAAACAATATATTAATCAAGGAGGATAGCCACAAGTGGCAGCAGATATAGCTAATGGAACAGAGGTAGCAACTCGTTATAAGTATTAGATTCTCTGTAATATATCACCATAAATGGGAAAGGCTGTACAAACTAGGTTTCAAATAGTCGGATCTAGATATATTACGATGTATTTATCATGACAACGTAAACAAAAGAGGTGAAAGGGGGGAAATGTTAACCAAGACATGCTAGCTTTGATATCATTGTGTAATATAATACATTTCAACGGAATATTATATTTTGCGGAGTAATACATTTCAACGGAATTTCCGTTAACTCGTGGACTGACTCAGTTATTTTGGCGCATGAGATCATAAGTATCTATATAGATCATATCATGAGTTACCATTTTACACATGTCAAATAGATCAATATATTAAAGATCAAAAAGAGCATGATACATTTAGCTACTATTGGAAATCACCAATACCATAATTAGATATCGACAACCAGATTCTTTATAATTTATAACTTCATCACAAGATTGACTAGCAAACAAATGCAACCACAATGTGATAGTATGTCTCAAGGCAAACATAAGTCTTCAAAAGCATGGTTACATGGTAATGAAAAAGATCCAAGCTAACCTGTACTCGTCTTAAGCTTCAGATATATTTCATCACGGCTCTTGCTTGATATTTTACTAAGTCTATCCTGTAAAGAATGCCGAAGAGCACCTACGATGGACAAACGGACAGTGTTAATATATAATTATATAGTCAATTCAAACTCAGAAAATATCTTATTCTTATAAAACTCCTTTGTTATCAATCCAACATCGTTTAAGTAAGATATGAGGGTGTGTATGAGGACTCACTTGCAGACACCGGTTGGGATTTACTATCAATCTGCAATACAATTGACTTGGTGCTCAAGTTTTCATCCCTCTTTAAATCAATGCATATGGGTGCCCGAGTGGCGCCACCTTCGCCAGTTGGCTGTACGAAAAGAAATTAGAGTTAGAAAATTTAAGCTTTCCTAATCAGCATTTCCCACGTGAAAAATGTTCGCACACCTATTCACATAACGGGCAGCTTTCTATATGTCTAACTGTATCATACTATAAAAGTAAATATTAGAAGGTAAATAAAAATAAAATAATAAAGTTCTTACCAAAGCCGGATGTCCAATTAAACTGTTTAGGACTGCCGATTTACCTGCACCCTGAACAATTTTCCGTCCATAGTTAAAGTTAGGCCAGATAAATTAACTATCAAAAATCTGTAATTAATAAGATCCTAGACATAGGAAACAGAAAGTAAAACACAACAAACAAACAAAACGAGATGAGCTTCAAAGCATGAACCATGTTAACCCGTTTGATGAAGCAATACTAAGAATCTATCATAGTAAGCTGAAACCGCGGACCATCTATAGGCAACTAAACTAAGACTTTATGCCGGCTAGGTCACAATAAGAACTAATCCCTTATATTTACCAGCGCGGCGAGAGAACTGCGTGAGATATAACTGTTTTCCAAATAAAAAGCATATGCTACAAGGTCATCTCAATTAATGACAAACACCACCTAATACGCAACAATGTTATCAGCAACGGCAAGGCTTATAGGTGAGGAACAGCGAATACGTTTTATATGAACTTACACGCCAATCCCCATACATTTACTGTAATATAATTACAGACATCAATATCTCTAATCTATAATGTTCTTTCTAAACTCAGATCGCATAATTCAACGTATATAATTCAATTTTAGGTAACCGTATAGCCACTGGTCAAGCGTAGCTTAAATCATTAAACTAACTAGTAATCTCGATGTTAAAAATATACGAATCCACTATTATTCGCAACTACGTTAACCTAATTAGTTTCTCGAACTGAATCAATCTCAAAACGAATTCCACGCCCTTCTCTAATCTATAATGTTCTTTCTAAACTTAGATCGCATAATTCAACGTATAATTCAATTTTAGGTACGCATATAGGCACTTGTCGAAAAACGATTCGCAACTACGTTAACGTAATTAGTTTCTCAAACTAAATCAATCTCAAAACGAATTCCACGCTCTTCTCAACCAACGCTCGTGTTTTGATATTTTAACAACAACAAAAATGCCGTTGAGCCGCAAGCTCTAACTAATTCGATAACGAGTCATAACTAAATGATTTAACTAACTACCGATCGCGGAACACGAATTTTGCATCAACCTAAAGCATACAGATCTTAAAATCACAGATCTACACAATTAAATAAGAATTGAGCTAGAGTAAAAAATAATATATAAAAAAGTTATTATTATTACCGTGTTACCGAGAGCAACAACATTCAAAAAAGTAGAACCACGTCGATTAGAATTAGAAGAAGAAGAAGAATTAGCATCATCTAAATCTTCATCGTTAAGTAAGGCAGCAGCTTGCCGCATCGAATCGGATAAATTCACAAGCTCTTCGATCGCTTCCATAACTTACTTCTCTAATCAAATCAAACAAGCTGCTGAGATCGGAGTAGATGAAACCCTAGGTGTTTTGATCGGTACTGGTGGATTGATTAGTAATGTTTCTAGGGTTTCACCGTTTGGTTTGGTTTTGAAAAAGTTTTTTTTGTTGAAAGTTTGAATGTTGTGCGTGAATAGAGGACGGACACGATTTGCCGAGATTGTAGTTTTTGTATCCAACTTTGATGACTGTTTTACTATTATTCAATGACTTTATGACTCGTTTAGCTGCTACGCGTGAATTGTCAAATTACTAGCTTTACAAGTAAAGACTAACGGTGCGTTTGGGTATGAGTTTCATACTAGTTGTGGCTCGTCAGGCATGAAAGATTCATACCTAGCACTTTTGAAGTAGATGGAGGATGGAACATATCTATCATTTATTCCCTATAATAGTAGTGAAACAAACGATCACGGTTAACACATGATTGGAATGAAAATTCATTCCCTGATTCCCATTCCATGATACCAAACGCACCCAATAATTTGATTTTTACACTAATCAAAGTATTTAACCACCATCAAATGGGTTAACATTGTTAAGTGTGTGCATTTGGGGGCAGTTAAAAAAGGGTTGGAAATAGTTCCGGGATTAACCCCCGATGAGGTTGCGTCTTGAAAAAAGAAAGTTCATCCATTTACCCATATTATCAAATGTATGAGTAAACAAATTAATTATATAGGTAAATGAATTGAGAACGGCAAAAGAAATGGTTTAGAAAATGATATTTTGGTTAAATCATGTGCATCTAAGTCAAGACTCGCTTTCATCAAGTAATTTGTGATACTGTAGAAAATCAGCTAAGATTTAAAGGTAGTAGAAAAACTTAAATGGTAATATTTGAAAATTTTGGTTAAAAAAAGAGTTTGAAAACGGTCATGAGGATATCTCGATTTGTTAGTCACACTCCCAAAATATTTAAATAAGAAAAATCTCATTTGTTTTTAATTGTTTTTCAAATGTAGTGTTATAGAAAGTCAAATATAATTTAAAACTAATTGATAGAAACATTAGCAAAATTAGACAAGATCGGAATGGGCATATAAACACCACTATAAGGTCCACTTAATACTAATTTAAAGACCAAACGTAAAACGTATGTTCGTGAATATTTTCTTCAATTATAAACAAGTCATTGCATATGAATTGGCGTAACAATAAGGGGGTTGGCAGTGGACGCTAGATCACACGGGAAGGGATCCTTGTGGCGCGGGAACACCGCCGCCGTCCCCCAGATCACGCACGGGAAGGGTCTTGTGGGTGAAACTTTCACGCACGGGATCGAGAATAAAAGTGAACGTTGGAGGTTTAATTTTGTGAGTGAACGGTGAGTGATCGGATGCCAACAAAAATAAGGGTGAGTGATGAAAAAAGTGGGTGAATGATGTGGCATAAGGGGATTGGTTAGGAGTGAGTGATGGGAGAGAGAGTGCCACAACGGTTGTCAACCCCCTAATCAATATCCTAAGGTAAAACAATTAACGTATATACAATGAACCTACATAATTTCTATTCTTGACTTATAATACTTAATTAAATTCACTTACATATAAGAAATATCATATGCTATTTATAACTTTCTATAAAATGCATATCTACACATCAATGTAAACAGTTTAGATAAAATTTTCTAAGTACATAAAAGCTTGAAGCTTGATCCATTTCGTAGACAAAAGAAAACCATTTCTCAAAATCGACCAGTGTGACTCCATTAATAATTTGACACGTGTCGCATATTTTATTATTAAAGTTCTATCGGTTAGTGGGTGTGTAAGCTACTCATATATTGATTTGACTTTATAATTTTTGTGTGACTAACGGCTTTTGTCCTTTTGTGGAACCAAATTTTTTCTTTTTCCAAAATAAGTTTAAAAAATTAATAATTTGATTTTCTTCTTTTTTTTGGAAAATGGCAAAATTTGGTTGCGTGAAAGTACAATACCCATCATTCGCAAAAAAAATCCCACTAACCATTAGTATTTTTTTTAATTAAATATCAGACACGTGTTAAAATATTAACGGAGTCGCATAGTAGGTTAGTTCCACCGGTCTGTTTCAGAAAGATATTTTTTTCTAAAAAGTGAATTCAAGCTTCAAGTTTTGATATATTTAAGGATTTTTCTCAAACATTTAATATATGACTTACATTATTTCAAGACTAAATTATTTATAATCACGCTCGTCTTATTTTTGCTTTTAGTCCCTTTTTTTTATTCATTTTTCTAGATGCTTTTGCACATTTGCGTTTATGCTTTTGTGCTTGTATGCTTATGCTCATGTCTCCCTTGCCTCTTTAGACCTTTATCTTTTTCTTAATATGTGTACTCTTGCGGCGTATGTTTCTATTTGTTTATGGCCTTTTTTATCTTAAGTTCTTTTGTTGTCTTTCTGCCTATTAGTTTTGTATGCTTGTATGCTTGCTTTTGTCTTGTGTCTTTTAGACTCCTTATACTTGTTATTGCTCACTCACACATGCACATATATCTAAACACTCTCACCTGCACACCTACACTTGCCGGAGGTCTTTTTGGAAGCAGTCTCCCTACTTTCGGGTTTATCTTAGGGTAGAGTAAGATATGTCTATATTATGCCTCCTCATACCCTGTCCCGATGGTATTGGGTATGTTGTTGTTGTATACTCTTCTTATTTTAAGAAAATCAAACCTAAATTATTATTTTTATCCATGTTAATGTCAGCTAAAACACATACAATATAAAAGTACTTTTATGGCGTCAATTTGCTCAGACAAAGTACTGGTTACAATTAAATTCCTAAACTTACTCCAAACTTATTTTTAAGACTAAGACAACATCACAACCTTTCAATTTCAAATATTTATGGTCCTTTTGGTTTATAAGTGGGGTTGGATTAGGATTTGGTTTTAGGGTGCATTTGGTTTCCTCCTAAGGGAATCAAACTATCACCATGAAAGTGATAGTTTGTGTTTGTTTATAATGTCTGGCCCACAACTATGACTATGAAAGTCTAAGGGTGCGTTTGGTTTATAAGTGGGATTGGAATTGGATTCGGATTTGGGAAAGATTTGAAAAAAAATGAGGAAAGAGAAAATTAAAAAATGTTTAAATTATATAATTGTTTATATGTAAATTGAGATATTATATGTTATTTTGAAAATTGAAAATTAAAAGATAAACGATAAAATAAGAAAATGTGTGGTTGAGAAAAAAGAAAAAAATAAAAAATTAAATTCTTATTGGTGAGATTTAACCAAAGATGCTAATATAGCATGGTATGAATCTTTCATTCAATACCCGTGGGCCCGGACAAAAATAGTGTACCAAACAACTTTTATGAAGTGTCTTTAAATCCATACCTCCCCATACCCCTATACCAAACGGACCCTAATATATTCCATACTCCATATACAACTCTTGAGGGAGGAATGGATCTTTCATAGTTGAGGGACCCACCACTACTATCAAACTCATACCCATTGTCATTCCTCGCAGCATACCAAACGCACCCTTAGTATACGAATTTGATTTGAGCTAGGTTTAGGAGAAAGAAATTATATTTATTTAAATATATTTATAATAATTTTTAGATAAAAAATATTATTTAAATAGTGAAATAGCAAAAAGTTTGATAGAATAAGACGTGAAGAAAGAAAGAAAAAAAATAACTGAGAACAAAATTTTAAAAGGAGAGAGAAGATAAAACACATCTTCCATGGCTAGTGATATATACACGGATAATATTGATTCATACACATAAAATTAATGAGCATTGACTAATATACCCTTAAAGCCTTCACCTATTATCTTGTCGTCTTCCTAAAACCATTTCTCTACTTTTGCTTCCCCCAACCCTTTATTCTCTCTTTCTTTCCACCGCGCCTAACTTTGCATAAAATGTTGAAACTGACTTTTCAATCTTTTATTGAATTGTAAAATTACTTGATGTAGAATACCTGGGTTGTAGTTAGTATATGGGTATTAGAAATTAAGGCTTGAATTTGCACATGGGACATAGGCAAACGGATAAACTACAAACTTTTATCATTTCATTTTATTTTCTATTTTTAGTATTTACTAAAGTGAACAAAGCAACAGTTTTATTTTTCCAAAAAAAGGTATCAATCATAAGAATATGATGAGAGTCATTGTCATTCCAAACAAAAAATAACATGAAAATAATTGGGACATGCTGAACAATCGTTAGTTTGTGATCAATATGGGTTTTGCTTCTTCTCATGCTTTATTTAATAATTCTACTACGAACCTCACCTATTTAATTGTGTTAAGCTGACAACATTGGAATACTGAAATGGAAGTAAAAAATAGAGAAAGAATGATAAAGCATGACATGGAAAAAAAAGTAAGGATAAGAGTTATAAGGGCATAATAGTCAAACACTATAATTGTATGTGTGTGGATAAAAACGATTTGTGTACATATCAACTCCCATATTCCATATGACACAATTTTAATTTGAATACCATTATAATAAAACTTCTATAAATTAATAACCTCGATAAAATTAATAATTTGTCCAGTCCAAACTTGGGACCAATACAAATTTGAACTTCAATCAATAAAATAATAAGATAATAATTTTTTTGAAACCCCAGTGTATATCTATTGATCCCAACGAAACTATAAATTGATAATTACTAAAAAATTTCACAATTTCTTCAATGCCTAAAACCTCGTAATATCCATTAGTATACATTTATTAATTTTTTCAATGCCTTGAATTTATAAATGATAATTGGAACTTAATTTTCTAATTTATTTTTCATCTCTAACTAGTATATATTGTAACTAATATATTGGACATGGAAATTTAAATGTTATACGTAAAACCTTTTTAAATTAATAAATTATTAATTTATCGATATAATAATATCTCACTAAATTAATAAACTATTTCGGTCCCAACATCATTAATTTATAGAGGTTTTAATGTACTTGCATCAACCAAACAAATATTTTCAAAAAAGATTCCATTCATTGATTTTTTAACCCCAAGCAAATTGGTACTTATATTTATTTTCTCTGCTATCGATTCATATTTTACAACTAAACAAACACTCTTCTCAAAACTTAAAAAAAAATATATAGTTCCGTATCACCAGTGGTGGCGATTAGCATGTGCAAGTGGTGCAATCGCACAAGACCCCTTGTTAAGGGGCCCCAATTTAGTATACATCCATTAATATGTATAGTTTTATACATATCTAAGTATATAATGTTTTGAATTTTTAGTGTATTTGTTAAATATTATCAAAGTTGAATTTTTAGTGTCTTTGCGTAATATCAAAGAACTTTTTATTTTCAAAAATAGTTAAACTTTTCGTGATTTATAAGGGCCTTATTCGTGATTTCGCACCGGACCACCCAAATCAATGAGACGGCTCTGCTTATCACCGTTTTATGCGGATACTAAGAAAAACTATTAACTCTTCTTTTTCCGCGACTACCACTTAACACATGTTTTTGCTATGTGTTTCAATGTCGTCTTAAGTTCTTGTTAAATTTTGCTAAAAATTAGATAGTACCAAAGTTTTATCTAAATAAGTAAAGATAGTTTAAGTTGTCAAATGCTTTAGAACACGATAAGTTTACAAGCACCTAAACAAGTTTTTTTTCTTATTATTTTTTAAAGAAAAAGATGGATATTGGAGTTTGACATGTTGTGAAGAAGTCAATAAAGATGGTGAACTATGTACGCGTGCTATATGTGCTATACATTTACAAGAAGTTAAATATTAGCTTACATCATTTGGCATACCTATCATTCAGAGCAAGGCTATAAGAGCATACGCAACGTTAACATAATCCCTGCGTTATTGGGACGTTATCGTGCGTTATGGCTCGCGTTACCACTGCACCTCCCACGTTAACGCAGCGTTAATGTGGGACGTTATCCCCTTAACGCTGCGTTAAGGGGTGTTATTTAAAAAAAAAAAAAAAAAAAAAAAAAAAAAAAAAAAAAAAAAAAAAAATAAAAAAAAAAAAAAAAAAAAAAAAAAAAAAAAAACACTTACTCACCGAAAAATAAAAAATAAAGAAAATAGAAACACCTATAACCCACATTATCCCAATGGCAAAAACCCTATAATCCAAAGAGACGATGCAGTTATAACCGTTACAGGTATTGTTATAGCCTTATAGGTGCCCTTCCCTATAACGTGGTGTGAAAGTCATGTTACAATTTCATATGTATTTCCTACTTTACAAACTTAATTATAAGTTTATATTAAAACCCGTGCAAACGTCGCCGTTTTGCGGTGGGCTTTTCCCGCCATTTTTTTTGGGCCACCATTGATCTGCCACGACTTCTCCATTAATTCCCGATGATCCATTTGCCGTTATATCATAAAGGTTACTCCGTACTACAAGAACTCAGATGTTCCAGAGGATTCTTATCATAAATTCACACGAATCTCACCGGGTAATACATACCATGAAATTTTAGGGCTTTCGATTTGTTTGGTGTTCATCTTCATAAACCCAGTTTCCGCATCCACTCCTCTCAAAACACGATAATCGCGATGCAGGTGTTTGGTGGTTACTTTTTAGGGGTTTTTTTGGCGTCCGAAGATTAAGGTTCAATCGGCAACTGATAACACATCTGCAGTTAGCGTTTCAGTTTTGGGGGTTTTTAATTTTAGGGGTTTCTGTTGCAGGAAAGGATAATGATGATATGATTTATGCGCAATTTGAGGGGTTTAATTTTCGGTGTTTGGTAATGGCTAATTATGGTGCCAATTTTTTTTGCATAATAAGCATCAGGTAAATAAGGTGTCGCTGATACTTTTTTTTTGCTGTCTAATTTGCTTTGATTGTTGGTCTTATTAGGTATTTGATATTTTTTGATTTTGCTGCCTATTTAGACTTATCAGCTTATCATAAGTTGGTATATTAGCCGAGTCAAATAAGTTTTAAAGCTGTCGTATTGCATACTTTGTTAACTGTTTTTGGTTTGGTATATTGAAGGTTGGTGAGCGGTATTTATAAACGTACCGCTCCTAGGCTGCTCATGAATATTGAACATCATTTGAAGACAAGGACAGAGGTAACTTAGCTTATTTATAATAGATTAGACATGGCATTACGACTCATTTCTATGAAAACTGATCAGTGTTGGCTATATTTGTTTAATAACAGGTCAAATGGGAAAATAAATTGGTTAGAGCAAAACGGTCAAACACATAAGCCTCAAACAGGTATGGCTTTAACGTTATCTCACGTGTCGTAAATTAACTTTTCAGTTATAATCCATTAATTATTAGAAAACAAAAAAACAAAAAAAATGTTCATGGATTATCCTACATTATTTGATGTTCATGGATTATCCCACATTCATCTTCATTAACCAAGAATCCACATCCACTCCTCCCAAAACCACCCACTCTGTTTTCCGGCGACTAGCCTCAAATCATGGCCTTTTGATTTATCTAGGTTGTTACCTGCGTTTTGTTTATCGATCGGAGTGTACACTCCCAATTTCGGGTTTTCTTTTTGCTGGAATATTAACCGTCGACTGCAATTACAAAGGGGTACTTTTTCTATGATTTTCTGGGTTTTCTATAGCTTAGACCATTTGATTATGTGGGTCTTTATTGAGTTTTGATTCTCTTTTTTAGGTTGTATGTCGTGCAGCTACGGTATAAAAATTCTTCAAGATGAAAGGTATGTATATTTTCTTCAACCTATGTTTTGATTTTTAGCATTGTTGTTATTTGAAGTACATGTATGATGTGAAGCTGTTGGTGGGTGACTCTAATGTGGCCACCCCTTATGCCATTGACAACAAGGATACCGACACCTTTTATATGTTTAAAATAAGCACCTACAAGATGTTTGTAGTGGTAAATTAGTTCACTGCGAAAATTTCTTTATGTTCCTAATTTGATGGTCAAGTCATGTACCTATGTTGCTAATTTGTGCTAATCTTGGTTTTCAAGTTACCCAAATGAATATGATGTTTACTTTCTATCGGTTAAGGATGCTAATTTCGTACATTAAACAATGTATGTGCAGATTCCAAATGGTGCACCACTTGACATAATAGGAAACGAGTATGATCTTCTTTCGTATTGTGATATCAATCTTCCGAAGGTATAGCGGTTTCGTATTTTTCATTTTACCTGGCTGCTCTTAGTTACAATATGACTTTAATATGAGAAAGAACCAGTTTATAGGGTGTTTGGCGTTGCTTATTCTTTAAGTGCTTATATGCTTATTAGCATTTTTTAGTAAGGAATCCATATAAATCCCCTAAAAACGGGAAAATAATGTAGTTTGACCAATGTTATACAGTTAATTTGACATGAGAATGTCTGAAACTCTGAATATCTGTTTGTGAAATTGGTATTACTTCTTCATTTACCTGTAACTCTTTGTTTGCTCATTTGATGATTATAAATAAACGGTTGCTCGGCCTAAGAGTCTAAAAGTTGAAATACCCAAAACACTACAAGAACGACTATCTTGACGCTTTATAGCATATGCAGACACCCATTTTTGTATAGTTTTACCAGTTTTGTATCGTGAGGACATACTCTCAATTAAAATGTGTTTATCTTACATATGAAGTGTGGATTTAGCAAAATATTATCATGATGTGTTACCCAATCTATATGTATAAGCATGAAATCCATAATTTGAAGGTATACTAGCTACCATTCACTAACCTTGAGAAACGGATTGTTCATTGTCCGAATAAGGTGTTTATTGTGCTTCTTGCGTCTCAGGAAGCTGTGGGGATTTGTAATCTTTTAAGAGAACTTGGTGCTGCAAACCCACAGGGTTCTGGATACAGGAATCAGGGAGGTGCATGTTATCAGCAAGGCGCGTATCCGCAGATAGGTCAACACAGAAGGCCGCATAGTAAGATTTATTTTTAGAACAATGGTATTAACAACTATATAATTGATTTAGTGTGAAATTGTGATTCGTAAACCGGTTATGCAGTAAAAATAAGGTTGTAAGTTAAAATAAAGTTGTATAGAAAACAGGATGCGGGTCCCTGTTTTTGGAAGTGTCGGTTACAGAAAATCGAGCTTTCTTTCTTACATTGTTGGCCAAATCCCAAAACTCACCGATAAAGTAAGTTTCGATTTCATATGCTTTCTGAAATTGTCTTATTACCATGGCACTTTGTATTACGATCTGTTCATATCTACACATTCAGTTATGTTTTAAGTGTGATAATTTTTAAGATAAAATGTATAACTTAACACTAATGCTATATGTTGTGTACTTTTTAACCCGTAGCAACTGTGCTAATTTGCGTTGGAATTTCATACAACAGGAGGCTGCAACATTGGCGACATCACAGATACCTTTTGTATTGCAAGCAGGGCAAATCTGAAGCTTACACTTTGCAATAGTATCTGATGTCCCAACACTAGCGCCATCACAAGCCCCAGCAACCGCAGCGACTCCTAAGAGGGAAGCAGAGGCAAGACCGGGGGGATTACAATTTGGATTAAAGATCTTCGATGGCTGTACTTTTAAGGTGTTTGACTAACCTTATTTCGAAATGGTCACATATTTCCCTTTTAAACCGTTGCAATACTTAACCACGGGTCACTTCAATGGTTGATTAACAGGGCAAGTAAGATGGGAACAAAGATGATGTTAGCTGATGCAAGGAACCAGCAAACTGCTCAAGCAAATGTTTGGTATTTTCAACTGCTCGCGAAAAATGATTGTGCTGACCAGGTCTTCTGGAAAAGGGCAAAAGGAAACGGGAGTGGCGGTCAAGGTATCCGAGATATGGATTTTCGTCTAGGTATATTGCAAGGGGTCTTTGGTCATATGTTGAGGAAACTGGAAAAAAAAACTTTTTTTACTCCGGAATTGAGATATCTATGTAGCATATGCAGCTAATTCGGAGAGATTGTTGGTGCAAGCATGTAACCATCATTGTCCTTTACGCAGGTATGTAGATGAGACCAACAGGTGTGTAAGTTCTGTTAGTAAAAACCGTGTAATCATGAAAGTGTTACGGATGGAATATCTTGCACCTGAAACTGTGACTAATGTGTTGCCTGATGAGAATGAAACAACCAACGCCGTTCATACTGAAGACTATATCACTGGTCTGCCAATTGGAACGCCAACCAAAAAATAATGTATGTAAAATATCCTTTTCTTTTCTTTTTTTCGCCACATTCTAATCTACTGCGCAAATTCCCAATGGTTAACTGTTTCTGTTTCCATTGTTGTTATTTCAGGTGATGCCAGCGAAGAAGAAGTGCAATACACGCACACACTAAATTCAGGATACCATGTGTCGTATAGTCCTGTAACTCCAAAGGCGATGGATAAAGGAAGATGAAAGATTTCTGAAGTCAGTGAGGCAAATGAACACAATACACAAAAAGAAAACCTAAGGCCAGAACCATGTTACACATCGAATGATCCATTAACAGATCTCTTAATGTATGTTACGTGCGTTCCTTTTAATTACTATTGTATTTGTCCTTTTTAAAAAATAATGTTGTCCCAACAATTCCTCTATGTTTATTGTCACATGCGGAGACTTATACGAAACACACCGGTGATGTATGTGCTATCAAAGAATACTATGTGCACTCCTCTCCTTCATCCAACGGAGGTAACTTTTGTTGAGTTTAACAGTTTGTGACCGTACATTATGACTCATCTATACTGTCAGCTACCGTTGTATCTATTACAGTGGACCTATATACATATTTCTTACTATACGTGTGTGTGTGTTATAGATAAGGGATGTTCCTCATCAGCAATGAACCAGGTACACCCGCACAAGTAAACCAGCAAATATGACTTCCACAAGGTTTGTGTGCACCTTTTTCTTCAAATTTTTTTATATCCTTGGTAATTCAAAATTGTTCCTTCTATTATTACCTACTCGCCCGCTTTTCACTAACGTAATAACATTCGCTTTATTTTTTCCAGATTGTACGTGCTCTTCATCAAGAATTGTCCACAATGCACAGGCCCTAACGGGTCCTACAACGTGCCCTACAGAAGGTTTCCAATTCCTTCGTATGTTTCAATGCACAATTTATACTGTCTACATATTGTCAGTATACGTATGCTTATCACAGGTCAGTCATGCCCCTCATTGACAACCAACAGGCGCGCAACTACACAGGCCAGCCACCAAATGCATCAGTCACAAGGTTCGAATGTTTTCTTCTTTTTTTTTGTGTGTTCACATTCTTATTTCCATATACTTTTACACCATTCGGTCCTTTGGTTCCAGTTAGTCAAGCTTCTTCACCAACAAACAGACAGTCTCAACGCATCCCAAACAATAGCCCAACGCGTGTTTCACAAGGTTTGTTCCTTTTTTGGTTCTTTGGAAACATTTGTACTACCAAATTAGATGATAGCCCAAGCGTTAAATATTGTGAAACTACTAGAACTAAATACAAAGGAATGTGTCTTAACGAGTACCTGAACAAAATAATAGTATAGAGTTGTAGATAATTTAATGTGTATATGTGTTGTGTCCTGTCATATACAGAGCTTATTAGCTTAAGTGCTAAATTGTGTATAGTGTTTTTTAAGTAGATAAGTAGTTTCGCGTATATTGTCGACTAATTTGCTATATCTTATTCGTGAATACAGTTTTTGGTCTGAATCAGGCTGGTCCAAAAGTATTGGACTTCCATACAGGGACACTTCAAGATGTCGACCTTCGAGTTTCTAATACTCTTGATGGGCCACAATTACTTGGTATGACATATAACGATATTCTTGCCTTTATATTTAGGCACTTACTAGATGGGTATTATGCATCGTCGTAACTGTTACTCCATTGTTTTTTACGTATCAGCGTATGACGCTGTAACACGCAATAGGATTTCTGGTGGCCGATCACAACGGGAGGTTATACAAGATCACAAGCAACACCCACTTATGTTGGCCTCTATACCAGCTGCACAGGGTCTACAAGTGCAGGTATTGTTGCCATGATACACACAGCCATTAATGGGGCTGTTTTTTTTGTTATGTCAGCTAATAGTTGTACGTGACTTATTTCTTCTGTTCTAGGTGATTCAAAGGCACCTACATTTGCCTATTCATTTTCCAAGATTCGCACGGGATTGCTTACATGCTAATGTTTTTTGTATTGGACAAGACCATGAATTTAGGCTTCGGGTGTTGCAAGTCTTGAAAAGTACCATTGTACAATAAGCTGCTGTATTTTCAAATTCCTTTAATTCCATACACATGGATTTCTTTCAATATGTGTTATGCAGTGAAGGCCTTCGTGAGCGATATGACGGGGACATTGCTTACAACGACTAAATTTTTCAATATCATCTAAATTTTTATTCTGCGTTTTTCGTTAACCTAATATGCTCTTAGTTAAGTTTATAATATTCTGGTCAGTTTTATACATCGAAAACTAAATCGCAAAATAAGCAGGCCCGCCGGCAACGCGGCGGATTATTGCCAATCTCGTTGCTATATATTTTTTGTGTACTTAAGGGTTTTGTTTTTTTTTTTTTTTTTTTTTTTTTTTTTTTTTTTTTTTTTTTTTTTTTTTTTTTTTTTTTTTTTAAGCTCAGAAAATTGCTTCCAGGCTGAATCATTTCAATCGTTACGATTCTCTGACAGTTTGCCAAGATGCACTCAACCCACCCCGTCGACATAGACCAAATGAGAATTCAGCTTCCCTCTTTTAAGCATGGCACAAGACTATAAATCAACCCCAAAATGTTTCATATTTGTCTACAATACATTACAACTTTTGCACAACATATATTAACATAAAATTTAAGCTGTGTTCTTATACAAGGAATAACAATACTCATCTTCACTCTCTATATGAACTCTACAAACATCTGTACCTTTCTCCTTTGCCTCCCTCAAAAACACTTTCAAACTAAGCAAAAGACAAAATGTCCAAAATGCTTATTTTTTCACATTAACTAAAGAATAACAATGTGCCAGGAACCAAAACAGGTAATAACCTTGTTGAAGTTACCCGTATACTCAACGTTGGCATTCGACGCTTGTCGAAACCAACTCATAATACACAATAATGCCTTTCGTATTCTGCGTTTTTCATCTATACTTGTGGGGGTCGATGTGTGGGTAGAGTCCCAAAATGTGCTCTGGCATGAAATCGTGTCGTGTCAAGATACCAACAATTGGTGGCCTCTGCAACATTATGACATAGTAGTATCTATTAGTGTTGCGTTTGAGAAGAATATAGTATGTAAATAAAGAACAAAGGTCATTAACCCACTTTAGAAGTAGCAATATTGACCTTTTTACTTTTATATGTGTCAATTTAGGTGGTATGCCAAACAGGTCAAACGGGTAGAATACAACTTTATAGAGAATGGGTCAAATGGGTCAAACAGCTCGAAGTCAACCAAAGTGTGTTTTTAGTAGCATATATAGCATCATATATCAACTTGTATATCTATTAAAAAAAAAAACACTATGATTGATATTATTTTCTAAACCAAATTTGATACACTAATTATCTGTAAAACATTTAAACAGTTTGGAGAAATAGTGACACACCCGCACCAAAATTACCCGTTTCAACCCAAACTTAACCTGCCCATTTTGCCACGAAATACAAGGAAGTAAGATCAATAAGATACATAGCACCAATGGGCCTCTGGTCTAACGGTATGTAGGTTTTACCCTCCTAGGCAAGGTCTCAAGTTCGAGTCTTGTCTAGGGCGATAGGGGTTTCCCCCCGCGTGCGTAAAGGAAGGGTGCCATTGCCTTCTGGGCTGGACCCAACCTGGTTGTGTGGGCTCGCTACGCCTTTTGGGCTAGGGGCCATGTAGCCACAATTGCCGTCCAGAAATAAAAAATAAAAAATAAGATATATAGCTAAGAGAATGAAGAAAAAAAAAAGGTTACCCCAGGAGTCTTTGGCACCACACATAAGTGCCTAAGGCCGAGCTCCCTAAAAGCAACCGCAGCTTTAGCCAAAGACATGGTCTCCACAACAGTATACGGCGATGTATTAGTAATAGGATGAAGATCAACATACATCTCCATCTCCTCAGGCTCAATATCCAAATCCTCGAGTTTCAACCCTTTCCCAGAACCAGCCTTTGCAAAATCAAATGCATGGTACCTCTTAACGTCTGGGCTCCACTCAAACGCCTATGTTCTGTGAATATCTTCCCTTTGAGTAATACAAGCAAATGAGACCTCAAAACAAGCCCACATAGTTCAGGAGCATCAGTAATAGGCGGCTCATCAATCACTGGAAAACCATTATGTGACGTCATTCTTAAAGAATGTAATACGTTACTAACTTTCTCAACACCCGAGAAAGTTATCAAAGGCCCGGAAACAACATCACCCGCAACCAAATGTCTCATGTATGGTTCGGCATGGGCTTCCAGAAAAGGTAATCCCTTCATTATCACAATTTGGTCATACACTCCTTTGTTGAAACAATCAGCAACGGTTTTCGAAATAAGGAGAACAAGCATCATCAATGGAAGCATTAGTAGATTATTGGTGAGCTCCAGAAGTATAACACAAAGGGAAACCGTCATTCTCATGGTGCCACCAAGAAACGAGGCAGCTCCAAGTAAGGCAAAGAGACCAGCATCAAGATTAGCAATCGGGTGAAGGAGTCTCCCAACAAGACGCCCGTATGATGCTCCGGCTAAAATGACGGGAATAAAAAGGCCAGAAGGAATCGCAATGCCGTATGTTATGATACCAAGAAAGTACATTGCAAAAAAGAAGAAAACGAGACTAGATATGCGAAATTCATTTACATTTAGGGAACTGAATAAGCTTCTAATGGCATCATCATTTGTGGTGAGTAAAAGAGACGCAAGATCATTATAGTGACCATCAGGACACTGAAAGCTTTTATAACTTCCGGTACGTCCTTTGGTGGGACATTCTTCTTTTATATTATCGGGGCAAGGAATGCACTTTGCAAGCCAGGGAACGCCATACGCACAACAAGACGTAAGGACCGAAATGATGATGACCAAAAGCACCCTAAAAGAAGGACCTCTCCTGCAAAATAGTTTAACAACCAGCAAAAGCACCTTAGAGTAATCATACAAAATAGCAACATGCATCTACATGGATCTTAGGGGTATTTATATGTGTATTTAAAAAAGATAACGTGATATAGAAATATCAGAATTAGATTATCAATTGTTTTAGGTGTTTGACAACTTTTGGTTATTTACTACTAAAATTAGAGTACTAGATGACTAAAAAGGACATTCTTGTGAAGAAAGGAGATTGTCTTGTGAAATTCGAGTAATTCTTTTACATAACATTCAAAACAAGGAATGATTAGGTGATTTTAGTTTACCCAATAATAATTAAAATTCAATTTATTCTTTTACATACGTTCAATATCTTTTATCCACCAAAATCTTTTTATTTCCAAAACGAAAATTCAAAGACCTACTAAGTTCTTTAAAAGTGATTCTTTCACAAACATTAAGAATGCGACGTTGACGTATGTATATTTTCTAAAGAGATGAAAAGAAAATGAAAAAGGCTTACTCATTTATGATGCTATAAGTACGCAAGACCTTGTCAACAAGATAATTGTAGATGCTTCCGAAAATACCTCCAATAACTCCAAGTAGTATGATGGCGAGGAGATCTATAGTGTTATAAGAAGGTACCGCATTATTGATATCGAACATGATGAGACCTCCTTCCCCAAATAATCCACACGTTTCGTTTTTACAATACTCTATGAGAGACTTCAAAACCACAGCAACTACAGCAGTAGTGAAAAAAGTTCTCCACAGAAGAGCGCTTCGCCACCTGTAAGATGTTGGGAATAAGATTTAATTACCCCAAAAAAAGAGCGATTCTGCATTAGCTCACACAGCCTAATGAATCTCATGCATCAACTCTTTGTTATTATTACACAGATGCAAAACCAACTCATCTCTGATTACGTAACACAACAATACCCTTAGTCCCTTACCCCTCATTCTTTGTTTACAACGAACTTCTCAATAAGTTTACGTAAGTTTATGCTACATTATAAAGCATTTGAGCCTCTCATTAAAAGACCAATTAAATGCAAATAGTGACTATATATTTAACTTTTTTTTCAACCATGCAAGTTTTACTCGGAACTACAAATTTTTGAATATTTATCAAATATCTTGTGACTGGAGATTATAAAGAAACATTAAACATAGAATTATTATAGAGGTGTCGGCACCATGAGTATCCTGCTTGTAAACATGTCGATTTGCGTTGTAGTTTGCCTAACAGTCAAATCGATATATTTTAGAAATTCAGATAAAATTGTCACCAAGTTGTATCTATGATGTAGAAAAAGTCTGACTTATTTTTCAACAGAATTAGAGTATGATTGTAAATTTGTAATTATATGGTTTTTTAATCATATTCAAAACATTCTGGTTTACAAAAATCAATTAAGGAGAAGACATAAGGAGTTTGAGATACAGCCTGACATAACACCTTTTTTACCATTGCTGAAATTTTCCCCATTTTGACCCGTTACCCAACCTGCTCATTTCGCCTCGTCTAAGCTCAATATCTCATATTGTTAGTTATTTTATTGAATAAACGTGTTTTTTCTACATCTATTTTGTAATTATTTTCACAGAGAGAGACCGACCATGAGGCTGCTTCCTCAAGAGCAAAGAGGACTCCACCAACCGGGGCACGAAAGGCTGCAGCAACACCAGCAGCAGCTCCACATGTAATCAAATCCCTTCGGTCCCTATCATTTTTGAAGTATTTAAGCCAATTCCATGTCAAATGGTACTTGCGAGAACCTCCCTGTCCAAGTAAGTTGGCTATGCAAGCCCCAGTGTGAACCATGGGTCCTTCCTTTCCCACAACAAATCCAGCCGCAACTCCAAAAATTGATCCAAAAATCTGATCAAATATATCATTATCAGATTCAGGTCTTTCAAACTTACTATGAACATAATTATTTGAATTTATATTAGTCTCTCATGAGGATAGATTATTATTAATTGTTACATTATAATTATTTTAAATTATAATTCTGAATCCTCAATTGTTGCATTATAGCGCATTAGAGCAAGGCCAATGTGGCATAAAGTCGCATTCTGGGATAATTGACTGCTTGATGTTTAAGTCTGAACACATGTGGCATTTTGAAGTGAAAGTTAATGTGGTTGTTTAATACATCGGCATCTGATGTGGACATGATATGCCTTAATTCCTAACGTGACCAATCATACAGCACTTTACAGTTGTGCATGTGAAATTCAATATTTTGTCTTTTTATATATTTTGTTTCTCCACATTTTTCTGTGTCACACTTTTGATGCGGAAAGTAATGCAAATGTTGCACGCGCACATAAAAATAGTGTCAAGTACAAAGAAAAATAGGAGTCTCAAGTACTTCTTGGTTATTGGGATAATTATAGGTCTTACAAGGACATCTATTTAAAAAAAAAAAAAAAAAAAAAAAAAAAAAAAAAAAAAAAAAAAAAAAAAAAAAAAAAAAAAAAAAAAAAAAAAAAAAA
>LBNU01039224.1:66404-106525 GCA_014162995.1 Artemisia annua
TTTTTTTTGAACAAAGATTTCATTTCATTTCATACCTCACAAATGGAGGAAGATACAACATAACAAGTTACATCGAAACATAACAAGTTAAGCCAAAACAAGACATACATCATAATAGTTGTGACAGACTACAGCAACACCATTCAAAGGTGGGGGGAATCACCCGAGTGAGCTTTTGACTGATACAACCATATGAAGGTGTAGCTTGACAAAAGTACACTAAGTACATAATACATACATAGAAGATAAAACTAGGCATCCTTAAAGGAGTCGGACAAAAGCCTAACAGATATAAAGTCGAACCCCTACGCAGCAGCAAGCCGTCGATGACGGACCACAACAGATCTGAGCAGAAGAGGCCGGATGCCAACGGATCTGAGCAGAAACAGCGGCGGCGGCAGCGACGTGATGTTCAAAACAAAAAAAATGTGATTGTCACCAAGTCGGTAATAATAACATTTTGAGAAAAAAAATTGTTCTCAAAATTTGGATGTTGTTACTCGATTATTGGACCTTAAACACATAAACTTTATCCAACTCATACAAAAAAATGATCTAAAAATTGAACTCAAAATTTTGTCAAACAATTGTTTAACAATGAGTTTGAAAATATCCAGAGACTTTAATCAAATACAAACCAAGGAAATGAAGGGGGAGATGCAGAACCAATCGTAAAGCATTTACAGAAATATAGATATACTTATCATATTGCTAAATTCTAAAGTTATAACACTTGGTTTGATGACATTACTCGGGTACCCTACTCCGACTCGTCTTTCAAATATCTATACCTTCACTTTTTTGGTTTATAAACTATGATTCTATACCATTTCCCACTTTTTGGGAGAGTTCTTAAGTTTTAATGTCGTCACAATAGCAATGATTAATAATTTTATAAAAACTTTATAGGTATTATGTACAGAACTCTCATATCACAATAGCAATGATTAATAATTTTATAAAAACTTTATAGGTATTATGTACAGAACTCTCATATAACATTAGTACCACAAGCATTTTAGAGTTAAAGAAAATGATTATTTTGTTTTATAGAAAATGATTATCGTGCTTCAAACTTGTGCCTGATAGCATGCTTAGATATGAGAAAGCCTGGCCAGACCGAGCTTTTCCCCACCCGGGCCAACACCATTCTAAAAAGCATGGTCCTTTTTTTTAGTTCGGGCCAGGTTTTGGCGACTTTTATCAGGCTCTTTATACCTTACAGATCCAGTTCGTCAAACTTTCATAACTTTGGTAGTGGGGTATTGGCGTATTGCAGAAGGCATCAAGAGCTTCAATCTAAAGCATTTTCACAAAATGTAAGTGCATTATAATCCTTCTCGGTCTGCACCCAATATACCTCACCCAACCATTCACATGATAAAAGAGTTCAAGATTCGAATACAAGTGAATCAAAACAATTAGATAAAAGCTATCGGTTGCGATTTTGTTTACATCTTGCAACTACTCTTTCTTCTTATGTTAACAAAAAAGAGAGACAAAACTTTGAATACCTCTAGAGTAACTTAATAGTAAGTTATAACTAGTACTAATATGAAAATTGTTTGGAGAATACTTTTTGACAGAGAATGAAACCATGTCGTTGTGAAGAGGGAGTAAGATTCACTTGCTCATAGTCGAAGACAAGTAGAAATTCCAAAATATGGAATTCATTGACATGAAAGCAACACGGGCTTGAAGCGGAATCGCCCTGCAACATAAGCCAAAGCAGCATAGAATAAGGCTTTCATCACTTATCAAAAATCTGATATAGACTAGTATAAATAGAATATATAAACATATCAGTGACTATATTGTAAGATAGATTTAAGCAGTGTTGTTGATGCTATAAAAGAATTAAGTCAAGTCATCTAATGCTTGGTTGCATAATAGAGAAGAAACAAGAAAAGAAAGATACCAGAAATTAATCACGCTAACAGGAATCCAGAATCTAAATCCTGCAAAAATCAAAGTTGGAATTTAATTGGCATTGGATTAAAACATATGTTTATAATAAATAGAGTATAAAGAGTTCAAAGTGAACTGTTACCAAAAAGTAATGTGCGAAGAGCATCTTTCTGATACTTATTTGGAAGCTCTGATAGCTTCCCTTGCCACAGATTATTCCAAGCAAAAACAACAGCGATGACACATGGACCAAGTATAATTTGGTTCAACACTACCTGCATAAGTGTAAACATTGAAAGGAAGTCACCACTCTTGGATTCTAGAAGCTTAATTCGTAGAAAAACAGGGAACATGCTTTTACCTTTATCAATACGTTCTGTGGTGTTTGTTGTGGCATCAAGCGATCAAGATACTGATACCAGACATAAGAGCCAGGTCCATACAGAAGGAACCCATATGAAGCCATTCGGAGTGCTCGAAGCCAATTATGATCCAGGAGACTCCACGTGACATTCTAATTACAGTTCAGAAGAGTCCATGAATGCTAACTTTACAATAAATATAATATTCCAAAACAAAACATTTAAGCTTGCACATTTGTACATGGATATGGTGATACAATGCTGGTGTTATTACCTAAACAAACATAGTAAAACAAAGTAATTCACAGATGTACTTCTTCCGAATCAATACAGCAGGCTATGAGTCTTATTCATAAAAATTTCCCTTGCTATACTTGGTTCAATTTTATTAAAACTGTAACTTCATCTGATCTTCCAACTTGACAGTGTGCTTTTAGTATATAACATGTATAGAAAAACATTACCAAAGTACAATCGTAACTCAATGTTTTGGTTACCATACCTCTCTTATAAATTATTTACTATACCTGATATTTGTCACTAAAAGAGAAAAAAGTATTGTTCATTTGTGTTGACATGATATTAGACCAACAGTTCACTTCAGAAACCAATTGAGATACCTGCAAAGGAAGCCTACTTATGTGATATATCTCCTTTATATTCTATATGGTTAAAAATCACCACCAAATGGCCTAGTGGTAAGGCACTTGACTTCCTCAAAAGAGGTAAAAGGGTTCAAACCTCACTAGGTTCACATTTGGGCTTAGAAGGGTCAGAAACGGTCACGGGGATTCTCCGGTTAGGCCGCGTACATCTAAGTCAAAGACTCACCCTTCCTGGGTAACCTGAACAGGGAAAACCTCATCCATTTTATGTATCTATATTGTTAAAAATAGTGAGAACTGAGAGAAGAGCGTTGCTTCAAACGTTTTCTTGGATATATATTTCGGTTTTCAATGCTTTACATCATAAGAATGAATGTTGGACATGTACTGATGTACATGGAATGTTTCAACTACTTCACATAAACAGTGTCATATCTGGAGATTCACTGCATTGGAACAATTCTTAATTAAAACTGGGAAGTTTTGTAGTATGACTCGATAAAAATGTCACAAAAAATGATTGAGAAGCTCACCATCAAATCAAAGTGTAGCGAAAAGATCGTTGATAAAAGGCATTTGTAGCTTGAATATGTGCCGCTTGTTCTTGTTACCAACTATATCTTTCTTATTGTAAATTTATGTACGAAAAAGAAGCACAATATCATGTTAAGGATAAGATGACAAGATTAATAATCATATGAGAAACGGTCTACTAAAACTGAGCACTGAAAGTATCACCAGCGGGAAGCACTACTATTTGTTCTAATTACGCCCAAACCCAAGATGTAAGCTTTGTTCTATCATTAGCTATAGCTATTCAACAATCATATATGTATTTATGTACCTACCATGTTATATACAACTGGAGTTCTAATCTACAATTTCCTTGAGGAAGATCCAGAATGCTATGATGAGGGAAAAAGCAAACTGGACCAAGATTAAAGGTAATTCATATTCATATAAGTGTCTAAATTACAATGTATTGACTATAAGGAAAGAAAACCAAAAGGCATGTCTTATCTCTTGCGTGTGACTGTTAGCCAAACTTATGTTTGAAATTCTTATGTAACTTAATTTAGAGTATGAGAAAGTATATAAACCGCGAAATTAGAAATCTATCTTTAAAATTCAATTAACGTATTATTGTGTTGGATTTTTCGTGATCCACTTTTAGCGAGTAGAGTAATATAAGCTACTTTCAGTTACGTCCTGATATTAGACATTAGTTAAGACTTCAGTTTCAGTAGGTGGCAAATATAGGTGGTTCCCATGGTGTCACATGCACCACATGGCTTTCTCTCTGTAGTATAAAATTTGGTAAAACTTCTCGATTTTTTGAAGGTGCACCTGGTAGCAAAAATCTGTGCTACAACTCTTTATTAGTAAGTTAATTTATATCTTTATAACTAAGTTTATTATTTATCTAAACCAGCTTTGACGAAACCGCAACTTAACTTTAAGTCTACTTGTTATGCTCATTGCTCACAAGAGAGCTTTTGTTTTTTTTTGCACTCAATATGCTCATAGCTTACGAGAGATCTCAAATTGCTCAACTGTGACATCAAAATAGGTATGATACAGGTACATATAAACTATACATCGTTATCACTCTTTTCTTTTACAGTGTCAGTTGTTATATTTGGCGCAAATTTTGCTCCTTGCAACCGCTACAATTGACACATATTTTTGTGAAATGAAGTGTGTAACTGGATGATTTATAGATTTTGGAATTACCGGGAAAATAAGTTTCATATGTTGCGAAAGAGGCTAAAATTAATCACTTGTTAGCTATTTAAGGTTTTCGTAAAGTTCATTTCGAATTTGTCCTTTTTTCTGCAGAAAGGGTATGAGACTATAGGTCAATTCCTATTTAATAGGTACAATACTATCAGAATGATCAAAAAAAGGTATTCAAATTTTATTTTTTGTGCAATAAGGGTAACTTTTACATTTTAGACATTCACATGTGACACATGTCAGCATGATATTGGATAATTTCACAAAAGCTACCATTATTGCACGAAAAGCGAAAGTTGGATACTTTTTTTTTTTTTTTTTATCATCTTGATAGCACGGTACCTTAATTAGGAATTGACCCATAGTTCGAAACCCTTTTTTGCAAGGAAACCCCTTTTTTAAAGGCAAATATATATCAGATAAATAAAACTAGCAAGAAGCTAGTGATTACAATGACTCTAGCTAAAAGACACTTCCACATGATTCTATACGACAATCTCAACGATTCCAAATGACACTTCCAACCATCAAAACATGATTCTAAAAGACACTTCCAACCATGACACATAATTCTAAACGACAATTTCAATGACTCCATATGACACTTCCAACCAACATGAACCTCAAAACATGATTCTAAAGAACACTTCTAACCGTGAGTCCGTGAACCTCAAATCATGATTCTGAATGACACTTCCAACGGCATTTCCAACCAACATGACCCAAAGAACTAAAACAATGACCCTCCTAACAAATATTTTCAACCAAAATAAGTCCTAAATTTATTTTCTTTAAACAGCTAAATTTTCAATTATATAACTAGCAAGAAGCTAGAAAATACAACAAAAACGAGAAAGCAATACAAAAACACCAAACCTAGAAATATAGCACCTAGATGTACCTTCCCTAGCGAAGACATACCTAGAAAACACCTAAAAAAACCACTAGACAAGAAGATGGGTGTGTTTGGCGCGGGGCATTTAGGAGCTGAGAGCATTGTGACCTTTAATGCTGCTCATTTTCCAACGCTCCATCAAGTAGCATTTATGAGCGTAGAGTTAATTAGTATTTAGCAGCTGTTTTACACATTATGATTACACCTACAGCTCGTTACCAAACTTTTTTGTAAAAGAAAAAAACTGCTACCCCTCACAGCTACTGCTATTTTTGCCAAACACACCTAAAATACACCTCTTAAACGTGTAAAATAAGTCCTAATATAAGGCAAAGTTCAAATTCAGCTAACAACTATTAGTTCATAGTTATGGTTAATGTGTGAGTTACCTGATTGGAATCATCACTAGGGAGATGAGTTTGGAGAGCCTTATTGTTGACCCATTTTTCGCGAAGCTGAGCAATTGTGTCACCAGTTAAAGCAAGGGTGGCTGCAGTGGCTGCTTGCTTCATAGGAAACCGCCCACTTGGTTTTCCAACATTAGTATTATTATTACTATCATTCTGAGATGATTTTCTTCTTCTGTTTTGATGAGAATCAAATGGAAGCATTCCCCATATTCCACCCAATGACCCCATTCTTCTTCTTAAAGCTAACCCACAAACTGGGTTTACTCAAATGTGAAAATTAGTAAGAAAGAGGCCGTGGTGGCCGGACCAGATGGGATTGGTGAGGAGGAAAGAAGTGGCGCTTGTTATGTTTTGGGGAGTGAGTGGTATATAAGTACGCTGCCAGTTTTGATGTGAATTGACGATTCTATCCCTCTTTTACTCTTTTATTAGTAAAAGGGTCCATTCTTGGGTTGTGCATCGGAGACGCAAAAGATCAAGAGGACCGACCGAACCAAAGGACCAGCGGTCCGGACCGGTCTTACGTAAAACTCAACTATTATGTCTTTTTGGACTAGACCGGACCGGACAAACCCGGATTGGACCGAACACATTTGGTTCGGTCCTCGATCTAAAGTTTCGGTCTCGGTCTCGATCTCAGTCCAGTCTGGTTTTAGCCGATCCGGTCCGGTTTTGGACAGTTGATCACCCTTAGTCCATTCTATATTTATTTATGAGGTGTTTGGTTTATAAATGAGATTGGAATCGGAATTTTGGATTTGAGAAATTTTGTAGAATAAAAAAATATGAGTGAGTAAAAATAATTATATAAAAATATTTATTATTTTAAATTAATATTAAACATAAACTTATTATTTGCACAACGGGAAAAGATAAAAAGAGAAGATTAGAAAAAGAAATTGCAAAATTTGTGGACGAAAATGATGCACAAAGTGAGGCTTCTCAGAATACTTTGAATCATTTGTTAAAACTTACCATATTAATATGAAATGAGATCTTTATCCAATCCTCATATTATTGCAAAATATGTTTACCAACTACACTTTTGAGAGTATTATTTCGTTCTATCATCTCAAAAACCATGTAACAAATAACACCTTACGTACTAAGGGTGCGTGGTTTGTAGAAAAGGAAATGAAAGTAGTAAACGAAAAATGAATTCAAGAAACCCTTCAACATGAGTTTACACTTTACACGAATCAACATGAATCCTGGCCTGATGGCCTAGTATAGTTCTATCATTTCAAAATTTTAGATGGTCCCATTTATTTTTCGTGTCTTATTGTTTTAAAATAATGGTGATAACTGGATCTACTGAAACCAAAGATACCAATCAAACATTTCTTCTCAATGAATGAAACTCACTTTCATTCCACCTCATTTCCATTGTGATTTTTACAAGTAAACTAGATGACACCTAAAATTGACTACTCTTTTATAGGATGTTATTATTGCTACCCTTAGCCACTATTGTCTTAACCTGACAAGACCTTTTTTTCGATTTATGTTCCATACTATTTTGTCTTTTATCTTTGTCATGTCAAAATATATACACAATAATACACTTCAAAACAACTTTATCATATTCGTACAGTCTAATCCAAGTATTTATTCCGTAATTTTTGTCTTTTAATAACTTTGTTTTGTTAAAGATTTATGTGCAAACAACAACAAGCTTTTACAACTTACCTTCACGGAAATGCCGAATGGTCACATTGGTGTACTATACAGAACATACAAGCGGAAATAAGAAACGAGTATACGAAATGGAGGAAATGAAAATACGCCGATATATTCATTAAAGGATTAAAGCCATTAAACGGTTATTACCCGGAACTTAATATTTATCAAGGGATAAATATTAAGGGGTAATTAATGACAAGAAGCAAAACAAACAACCTTTAAGGGTTGTTTGATGCATGTTCGACCGAAATCCAAGAGAAGGGGGAGTTTGTTTCCTAAACAAACTCCAATATTTGTCCTACAAGTATTTAGATCCTTTATAAGTGCCCTATAAATACAAAGGGACTTTGAGGGACCCTCATAACTCACATACTAACCTTAGACCATTCGGTAAGGTGCCTAGTGCACCTGCGTTAAGTGTTAACGCACCTCAAAAACGGACCGAGTTACCTTACCGTGATAGAAAGGCAAGCCCACGTTAACGCACCACGTTAAGGGCTTAACGTGCGTTAAGCAAGCCGAGGTTAAAAAAGAAAAAGAAAAAAAAAATTGTACACTTTTGGCCTTTGTAATATTAATTCCTTTGTTAAAAATTGGGGTTGAAGTTGAAAATATTTCGGGTGGAGGTGAGTTAAGGTGAGTTATAGGTGAGTTATGTTACCGGGGTGGAAAGTCAAGAGTTAAGGTTAAAAGTGGAAAGCTGACGTGGCGCTTAGGTGGCAGTGCGTTAAGACTTAACCGTGTGTTACCTTACCACATGCTCTTAAAGGTCTCCCCTCCCCTCCTCCCCGTATATAATTGGTGATCAAAGGGTTTCTAAACCCTTCAACCGATCGCTAATATCCCTAACTTGCTTAGGTTCGAGCCCTGGTTCTACTTGTGCTGTACCGGTGGATACCTAACGCAACCCGAAGTTTGGTTTCTCCCGAAAACCGTGACTCTGGTCGATCCAACAAGAAGTAGGCAAACTCGCGCATGAGACTGTTCCAAAAGCTTATGCGAGCAGGATAACAAGCAAGTCTTCTAAAAATACCCTTCATACATGTTTAAGGTTAGGTTATATCCATGATTAGGTTAAGATCTTGCTGATAAGGTTTTTTGGTTGCATGGCCATGTTATCTGTTTTATTCCGTTGTGCATGTTTTATTGGCCATGCGGATGACATCAAAACCTTACATAAAACAACAATGTACATTTTGCGATAAAAACTGGTAATTTGAAGAAATATACAAACATTCAAGTTTCATTGAGTATATATGCATTTCCCTATTAGTAAAAGATCAAAACCCCACTCTAATGAATTGAACACGCTTGGGTTCAATAAATTATCACTATAATGTATTGGTGGTCATCCACATGGTTTATAAAACACGCGTATCAGNTCACCCATTTTTTATAATTTAAATATCTCTTAAACCGTTAATCGTTAAGCGAAAATAATTACACCATCGCGACGAGCATTTAATTATCTTTCTATAGACGGGCACTTTGATATACTTTCGACAAAAAAAAAAATCGTTTTTTTCACGTTTTTTTTTCGTGACCGAAAATATCACATGTGATATTATTACATATCACATGTGATATTAGTGTAATATCACATGTGATATGTGTCGTTCAAAAAAAATCATATTATCACATGTGATATTACATATCACATGTGATATGTAATATCACATGTGATATTAGTGTAATATCACATGTGATATTATTACATATCACATGTGATATTAGTGTAATATCACATGTGATATGTGTCGTTCAAAAAAAATCATATGTGATATGTAATATCACATGTGATATATCACATGTGATATTTTCGGCCACGAAAAAAAAACGTGAAAAAAAACGAAAAAAAAAATTTTGTCGAAAATATATCAAAGTGCCTATCTATAGAAAGATAATTAAATGATCGTCGTAACGGTATATTTTTTTTCGTTTAAAGATTAACGGTTTGAAAGATATTAATATTTGAAAAAAAAGGATGAAAGTGGGTTTTTTAAATTGTTGGGATTAATCTCATCCATTAGATCAAATAAAAATGGATGGTGGAGATTAGTCCCTTTGTATGTAAGAAAAGTTTTGTCCTCAAATGATCTTAAATCAAAGTTTAATGTAGACATCAAATTTTTTAAAGACCCAATGAAACAGTCATGGTTTTTCATTTTTTCAAAAAATAAAAAATACTCACTTTTATTATTTTTCTTAAAAATTAAATATCTAACAACCGTTAATTATGAAGTGAAAAGAGTTATACCATCACGACGAGAATTAAATTATCTTTCTATAGATGGACAATTCTATATACGTTCGACGAGCTTTTTTTTCCGACTTTTTTTAAGTGTTAATATTTACGTTTAAAAAAAGCACACATGATTTGTTATTTTAAAAAATCACATATGATTTGTGAAATCACACTTGATTTTTACATACAAATCACATGTGATTTTGCTAAACGCAAATTTCAACACTACCACAAAACTCTAGAAAGAAAAAAAAAAAAAGTAATAATAATAAAATAAATCGTCAAAAGTATATTTAAGTTCTTGTGTACTAAAAGATAAAAAAAGTTCATTGCGATGGTGCATTTTTGTCGTTTAACGATTTAACGTTTGTAAGATAGTTTTATTTAAAAAAAATAAAATAAAAGAAATATATATATTTTTTATTTTGATGAAAAAATAAGTACTATAATTAGTAAGATATCACCTCCTATATTTAATCCGCGTCTTGTTGAGATGTAAGAATTATTAATTAATAAATAAATGAATGTCGACAACAACAAACATAGTTCACAATAAAAAAAGCACAAATTTAATGAAACGAAAAAATAGCAAATTTAAACAAAAGAACCAATCCTAAACCAATACAGAAAGTGGAAGAAACGAGGAAAAACCAAAACCAATCACAAAACAGCACGACTCTAGTCTTAATAACTAGATCATGTCTCGACAGTTTTTAGTTCAAACACATCTTCTCTCTCACACACTTTCTCTCTCACACAGTACACACAGAAAATTAAAAACATAGATATCCACACAAAACAAAACACATATATATTCATGTTCTGTTCTTTTTTGATCTTAACAAAAACACAAATTCACATTTTTCTGTTTCTGGGTTTTATTAATCTTCATAAACCCTAAACTGGGTATCTTTTAGTTTTCACTCATTTGTACAGATTGGAATTCTTTTGATTATCTTCATTGTCCAAGATCTTGATTTAAGTTTTTAGCATATTTTGGTTATCTATATATATATATATATATTTTTTTGGGATTATATGATGAGGGGTAAAGGTGCAAATGATGAATTTGTGTTTAAAGATTCATCAATTAGTTTAATGAGGTTATTATGCTTTTTGATACTTTTAGTGACTGGTATAATGATTGGTTTGACTTGTAGTCCACATGTAGATAGATACTTCTATTTCACTTCACCTCCTGATAATTTTTATGTGAATTATGTGTCTGCTGCCCCTCCTCCTAGTTATAGTACTAGCATTGAGAAAGCTGCGAAAACGGTTAGTTTTGATTATAATTGTAGTAGTGGGATGGCTAGTTGTAAGAAGGAGGATTGTTTGAGTATGGAGGGGTTTAAAATGCCTAAGAATTTGACTCATAAGATGACGGATAATGAGTTGTTTTGGAGAGCTTCGTTAGTGCCTAATAAGGCTGAGTATCCGTTTGAAAGAGTGCCTAAGGTTGCTTTTATGTTTATGACAAGAGGGCCTCTTCCGTTTTTGAAGTTGTGGGAGCGGTTTTTTAAGGGGCAGGATGTGAATAAGTATTCTATTTATGTGCATACGAATCCTGGAGTTCGTGTGAATTTTTCCAATTATTCGGTTTTCTACAATCGGCTGATTCCTAGCCAGGTATGGATCTGTTTTTGTTTTGGATTATGGTTTATGTTGTTTTATGCTTATTAGCTTATAAGTTAATCTCCATATTATATGTCTCATTGCATATAACATTAATTAGTACTAATGTGTATGTTCCCGTGTATGCAAAATGCTTATTTGATTGTAGCAATTCGTTTAGGTTATGCACTCAAATTAATTTAGTACATGGTTTCGTGGAACATGATCCTGGAAAGCAGGAGTGCACTTGATCCTTGTTGGATACCTGTTTTGAGTGTTGTAGAGTACAATTGACTAATTGTTTTGGTTTCTATAAAAGTGTTAGATTTTATTGCAAACATAGTAATGGACAACTACTTTTAGCTTTAAAAAGGGTCAAAAAAAGAATGATTACATGTTTTATGAAAAAGAATTGGCAGAGTCGTGAGACAGATGAAATGACACATTTGGTTGTTGTCTTTGATTAACGGATTTCCTAGAGGTGGCAAGATGTGCTATTCGGATGGGTTATCCAATTGGTCGAATTGTAATGGGTCTATTTCGTATGGGTCAGATTTGTTCAGGCTCACCAGTAGCCATTTTTTAAATGTTCTTTAAAAATCAAACTGTTTAAATCTTTGAATAAAATGGTTAAAGAGGTTTTCTGTGTAAAAAATAGACGTTCTAGCTTCAACCCATTTGACCAGTGCACCCCATAACGACCAAGGTTCTCCTCTAGTATTGGCTGTTTATTGTTAGTTTTTCCTTTTCTTATACGTGTTCCTTTATTTCTTTCTTTTGCGGTTTTAGGATGTGAGATGGGGAACAGTCACACTTGTTGATGCTGAGAGGCGACTTTTAGGCAATGCATTGCTCGATTTTTCTAATGAGCGATTCGTTCTCTTATCTGAAAGTTGCATCCCAATATACAACTTCCCAATCATCTATAATTATTTGATTGGTTCAACCCAAAGCTTCCTCGACTCCTATGATGAGCCCTCCCGTTACGGTCGGGGCCGCTACAGTCGACACATGAAACCTGATATCAAGCTTCGTGATTGGAGAAAAGGGTCCCAATGGTTTGAGATTCAACGAACTCTTGCCATCAAAATAGTCTCCGATACAAGGTACTCTCTATAATAAGAGACACGGTGTCATTACCCAATTATAATGTAGATGTGGCACAATGGGCGGGTTGGGTAACCGGTTAGGGTCGAAACAGGTAATACACTGTACGCGTCAAAGTATTTCAGTTTGGACTGAGCCATAATACTTTCTGTCCAATTTCTGATAATTTTTTTAAGTGTGTCAAGTAAAAAAGAAAAGAAAAAAAGATTGAGGTTTTCCTTGTTGAGGTTACCCGGGGAGGACAAGTCTTTGACTTAGATGTCGCGGTCTAACCGTGGTATCCCCATGACCATTTCCGACCCTTTCCTTGACGACCCCCCCCAGATGTGTACCCTGGGAGGTTTGAAACGTAGACCTCTTGTGATGAGGTTACATATCTTACCACTATAGAGTAGTCGGTGGTACTCATATTATATCAATATTAGCTTAACCTTTTAAATAAGATGATTAGGAGTCTGCATTAAAAAAATACATTTTGGATAACTGTCGACCATTTCCTTAATCTATTTTATTGCCTTTACCCCGTGACTAGGGGAGATAAACATCACCAGAATTGATCTCTATTTAAGTAAATAGGCGAAAAGTGTCATGTTGAAAAATGAATACATACAAAGTACATTTGATGTGATTCTCTAACTACTATACAAATCTCTTTCGACAGGTACTATACTATCTTCAAATGGCACTGCTTACCTTCTTGCTACCCAGATGAGCATTACTTGCCAACATTTGTGAACATGTTTTATGGTGATCTTAATGCAAATCGGACGGTAACATATGTTGATTGGTCATTGGGGGGCCCACATCCGGCCAGTTTCAAGGCCAAAGACATTACAAAGAATTTGATACAATCAATTAGAAATAACGGGACGACTTGCTCCTATAATCAAAAGAATACTTCCATTTGCTTCTTGTTTGCTCGAAAGTTTCACCCGAGTGCACTAGACCCTTTACTCAATATCTCATCGACACTACTTGGATTTTAAAGTTTGTGTCGATTTTTTTTTTTTGGTTTTAAATGGGAATTTTTGTCACATATATTCCCCATTTCTAGTAGTTTTGATCTTCTCGATTTATACTTGTAATTTGGTTGTACTTATGAGCATTGAGTGATCAAGTAGAAAATGTACACAAATTTACAATGGATTTATGTCAAACAATAAGACCGCAGAACCCTTATATATCATTTTGATACACACCACAAATATATAGTTAGGCGCCAATTGTCTCCTCTTGACATAGTTACGTACGTTGCCCACCACCCTTTCTCACCCAACACGAACCCATGTGTGGCTCTTTCACACAGCTCTCATAGTCTCCGATGTGTTGTATGCGTGTTGCATGTGTTTAAGTTTGTGTTATATGATTCCCGCGAATACCCTGACACTGCCTTCCAGCAGCTCCGTCAGCTCGCACTCTCATCCCGTTGGTATACCGATCATACCACTTATAAATCTAGAAATAGATTACGGGTAATAACTGTACTCATCTTATACGAGTATGTAGTAAGAAAAAAGTATTTGCATGATGATTAATTTTCGTTTCTGCAGTTTTAGTGATTTGTTGTATAACAATTTTATAAAATAAAGATGACAATTTTGCGCTTGAGAATTACAACTTGAAACTTTATGAATTTCTATGATTTTCAAAAATTGCTCAAAATAGAACTGTTGTAAAGTAATTTGCTGTTGGAGTTGTTTACAAGTGGGTGACAATAGTCCAAATTAAAAATAAAAATAGAAAATTACGGTAACGATCATCAAAATATAGGTTTGCATGCATGTTCTAGAACATTTTTTTGTCTAAACTTGCATTGTCAGTATTTTGTTAGTTAAACGAAGACATTTTTCACGTATCAATAAAACACTGACACGTAGTTTTAACTGTAAATTTAGTGATAACTTTAGAACGAACAAGTATCTAGAGGTTAAAAGATATGGTTAATTTCATATCTAAACTTACATTGTCATCGTCAGTATTTTGTTAGTTATAGCTAAATTAAAGAAGACACATTTCATGTATGATATATCAATAAAACCATAATATTTTGATGGGTACGGTCTAATATAGCACTCTCCAATGGTGATTAAGAAGTAATATGGTAAAAATATACTAGTAATTAGTTCTTAAGAGATTGAAAACATTACAAAATAAATAGTGCTAGTCGACTTTGCGCTTTGTTGTTTCGTCTAATCTTTAGATCTCTGCATGTCGTAGGTTTTATGTTGAACTATATAATATTATTACTCTTAAATCCTAGCAATTTTATATTCCTAGTAAAAAATAAAAACATATAATATCAAATCTCAATCGTCAACGATTCAAAAACGGATGATAAACATATATATTATTTGAAGAGAACGAGTCTTCAACTTAGATTGTATGCGTTTAATATGAGTACGTATTTCAGTGATTGTTTCTGACTTTTTCTCTAACCATCCCCTAGGTGTATCTATAGTGACGTTTAAACATGGGAACTTTTGAGGATATCGCGGCGTGTGATAACTAAGCCACCTTGATGGGTTACAAGGTTGATTATGCCTTGGTGATTGATACTAAACTTTCGCTACTTAACCTGTGATGTGATATTATTAAAGAACGAAATGATTAGACTAGGCGTAATGCGGGTCCTCTTTCACGCGTCAAAGTCCGTTACATGGGTCCTTCTTCACGCGTCAAACACCAAATTTGGAGATGGTTTGCTCATTTTCTTGACCGAACCAAATCTTGGGTATTGTTGTGTATGTGTGAAAGTGTATAGGGTTTATGATAGAAGTGGATGTAGATATTGAGACTATTACATCGGGGGTCATATATTTTTTTAAAAGGCGTAGCACTTCAAATCTACCTTTATAATAATAACAAAATAATAATGTCACAAGAGTAAGGATCTAATTAGAAGAAAACTTAAAATGAGAAGAATGAGAAATAACTATAATCGCATATTTGAGATGCATCTCTATTCATTTAGATGCATCACAATTAGTTTCGAAAGTGATTTTGAAGTAAAAACGATGCAAGGTAATACTAGCAACAAATTTGACCCGTAGAGGACGAAAAATACATAAGATTCGTCTAACTTGATGAAATGCATCTCTAATGTGTAATTATTTCTCATCCTTCTCATTTTAAGGATTCTTATCATTTGATCCTTAGTCTGTCACGGGATTCAAACATTAGTATGAAAAGTTTGAAACGTGTTTAAGAAAAGAGTAGTGCTATCTAGGCCAAAATGCAAGCCTAATTACATGCCTAATCCAATTAACATTAGACACATGTATTGTACATCTTCTCTCTACAAATTTTCACAAATCATTTTTTTTAAATCCACCAATTAAATCATTAGGCATATTAGTACGCTTACTAATTAGACATAGTAATCATTTTTCTTAAGAAAATGCGTACATATGTCATAAGCTCATAGCACTAACCACGATTTAAAAAAAAATAAAATAAAAAAAATACTTGACACGTTTAATCTGTATGACTATATAAATATTATGAATGATAAACTTGTCTATTATTGTTATATCAAATAAAAGAAATATGATACAAAATTGCATATGCGTGTACGTGTGTATCTATATGATTCAAATTTTTTTTTAACAAACAGTAGCTAGTAGAAATATAAAGGGCAAATTCCTTCAAAATGTTTCATATTTGCCACAAATGTTACTTTCGTGTATTAAACAAATTTTTTTCCTTATATGGGTACAAAACTTTCATCTTTTGGTCTTTTTAATGTATTTTGTGACGTTTTTGCCCCTCAAATTATTAAAAATCCAGAGGCAAAAATGTCACAAAGTACATCAAAAAGACGAAAAAATGTAAGTTCAGTACACATATAAGGAAAAAAATTTGTTCAGTACATGAAAGTAACATTCGTGACAAGTATAGTACATTAATATGTATTTTGCCCAAATATAAATAACGTGTTGGTTCGGTTTACATTCATTGAAGTCTCTATATATGTCTCTCTGTTGAAATGAAAACATGAAATGATTTGAAAAACATCCATTACTATACGATGGTGAAGCTCAAAGAACCATATATGATCATCTTATGTATCAGCTTCTTAGCGATACTCATCTTATGTATCAGCTTCTTAGCAATACTCGTTCCCTATGAGTGTAAGTTCTCATTGTTGATCTACTTTATGTATGTTGCATATTTTGAATAAGCTGTCATATTTAGTTGATCGTGTAATTTTGGACTTACAGATAGCGGGAATGAAATCAACGACATCAAAATACACGGAATTTCAGAATCACCATGGTGCAATCCGCGTTGTTGGGGAATGAATGTCGCTGGAAAACTCCAATATTGTTGTTGTTTTGATAAAAATTTATGCAACAACACAATGGATCAATGTAATGGAATATGTAGCAAACTAAAAAAATGTGAAAAGTGTGGTAGAAAAAATTTAACTGATCATATCTTAGGATAATAATATAATGAAAATAAATTAAATGTCTTTAGCATACATGATCCAGTTTTTATTGATTGTTGATGTTAACCTAATGGACTCGAATAGAGTTACAATAATTGCAAGTATCTTTTTATTTATTCTACGTGTTTTGTACTAATTTGACATAAAAAATTTAGAAACACAAATAGATTAATTACATCACAAAATGTATCAAGTTACCATGTTCATTTTCGTGACATAAAGTAATAGATTGGTTTTTAATAATTCATGATCAAAGTAAACAAACAAATCAATCTTTACTAAAAAAAAGGTCAATGAATAAATGACTGAAATGTTTAACTACTGTTAGATCTAAAAATGGATAAGTTGCTCTAGGTGATCATGGAGAAAATGTAGTAGCAAAAAAAGTTGTTAGTGTAAGATGCAATGTTAATTAAGTTACCAAATGGATCAAAACACCTCTTGTTAACGTTTCTATGCATGAAAATCCCGTGTGCGAACAAACACGAAATACATGTGAGCCTAGATTGATACGTAAGAGTGGTAAGACCATTTCAAATATTAGTTCAACATACTGATCGGAGTTTAGTTTCTATATTTGAAATAACAAAATACGTTCTTTCCATATAAAGAATCACGGGTAAAAAGGTTTATCGTGATGAATTTAAAAACAAAGTATTTGTTTGTCTTTACACACTTAGGGTAAAAAGGTTATTTAAATGTCAAACTCACATACTAAACAACAACTTTTTACATCAATCCTAAATCCAAATCCAAAGGCGTAGCATTCGGTTCACGATTCGTTATTCATTAATCCCTAACTAATAATTACTCAAAATTATACTCTACCGTTCGAAGACAAGCATAGAAACGACGGGTTGGGTTTTGGTTGGTCCATGATGTACGGATTTTTGCACATCTTCCACAACGACAATCAACCATTTTTTAGGGTTTGAATTTGATTTTGGATTTGGGAGAGATTGCAAGTGTGTGTGTTTTCAAAAAGGAGCTCGTAAATAAAAGTGCTTCAAGCAAACGAGTCCGTAATTGGAAAGGTCTTAACAAATAACAAGTTATATGAATAGAAATAAAAACTCAATTAGTGAAAGACTATTTCATATGTAACCCCAAAAGGCGGTACGAGCTAGAGTATATAAAGTGAGATAACGCATGCGTGTAACCGAAAGACTAACCACTTATCATGAGCGTGTCTCTAACTCGAACATGATAAAAAATAACTGAAGAATAGAAATGATGCATACAAAGATAAATCCGACGTGAAAGGCTTGGTCCTATAAGGTACAAGGCACAAAGTACATACTACTCGAGTTTGTTTGACTTAAAAACATGCAACATATTATTTCTAGTTCCCCGACCTAACCGTGCCAAACCTACACACATATTCTGGGAATATGTTGAATCGAGTACTTAACCAAAATTGTTCTATTCAGGTTATTCGTTACTTTGGTCCATGTCGAGTTTTGTGCATAACTCAAAACTAGATATCTACTTGCTTATATTTATGTTGTTTTCACTTGAATGGTTAAAGGATAGATTCCTTCATGTTTAAAGCTATGAGGTACTGTAATTGGTTTGCAAATTGCAACTGATCAATATTTATTTGTCAACTATGCATTATAACTTCATCAAGACTTGTTTTTTAAGCTCGCAAAGTAGCACATTTTCTAAGCAAGCAACACAGTGAAGCTTTAGTGTCGGTTCAACCCAAAGAGCTTATTAGTCTCCATGTATGTTATCCGTTGCCTCAGCATTGTGAGTCGAGCCACAGGTTGCATCTCTAAAATGGGTCACAAGCTAGGCAAGTCACTGATGGTGGTGATCTTGTCTTCTGTTCGACTAAAATCATTTCTCTGACAGAAATCAAGGTTTATTTACCTTGGACCCGTTTGAGATAAAGCATTCCCGGATCAACNTTTTTTTAATTTGGTTTTTATTGTTGCACGTTAAATGATCAGAAAATCATATCTAGTGTTTGTTAAATGTTTGAAACTAACTATTGACTATAAACATGCTACTATACTGATGTTGCTTTATTTTATTATTGTGGTAGTAATTTTACTTCCTGGTTTGGGTAAAGCACATGTTAAAGATTTGGGCTGAAAAGGAGCCCATCATTGGGGCCCAAAAAATATATTTTTTTAATGTGCCTCAACACAAATTATAGATAGTAGTAATGTCAAACCAACATGCTACTCCGTAAACAACAACTTTATACATCAATCCCAAATAGAAATCCAAAGCCGTAACATTCAGTTCATGATTCGTTACATTAATCCCTAACTAATAATTACTCAAAATTAAACTCTACCGTTCGTAGACAAGCATAGAAACGACCGCCTGGGTTTTGGTTTGTCCATGATGTACGGATTTTTGCACATCTTCCACAACGACAATCAACCATTTTTTAGGGTTTGAATTTGATTTTGGATTTGGAAGAGATTGCAAGTGTGTGTGTTTTCAGAAAGGAGCTCGTAAATAAAAGTGCTTCAAGCAAACGAGTCCGTAATTGGAAAGGTCTTAACAAATAACAAGTTATATGAATAGAAATAAAAACTCAATTAGTGAAAGACTATTTCATATGTAACCCCAAAAGGCGGTACGAGCTAGAGTATATAAAGTGAGATAACACAAAACAAATCAAACATAAACAAGGCGTGTAACCGAAAGACTAACCACTTATCATGAGCGTGTCTCTAACTGAACATGATAAAAAATAACTGAAGAATAGAAATGATGCATACAAAGATAAATCCGACGTGAAAGGCTTGGTCCTATAAGGTACAAGGCACAAAGTACATACTCGAGTTTGTTTGACTTAAAAACATGGAACATATCATTTCTAGTTCCCCGACCTAACCGTGCCAAACCTACACACATATTCTGGGAATATGTTGAATCGAGTACTTAACCAAAATTGTTCTATCCAGGTTATTCGTTACTTTAGTCCATGTCGAGTTTTGTGCATAACTCAAAACTAGATATCTACTTGCTTATATTTATATTGTTTTCACTTGAATGGTTAAAGGATAGATTCCTTCATGTTTAAAGCTAGGAGGTACTGTAATTGGTTTGCAAATTGCAACTGATCAATATATATTTGTGAACTTTGCATTATAACTTCATCAAGACTTGTTTTTTAAGCTCGCAAAGTAGCACATTTTCTAAGCAAGCAACACAGTGAAGCTTTAGTGTCGGTTCAACCAAAAGAGCTTATTAGTCTCCATGTATGTTATCCGTTGCCTCAGCATTGTGAGTCGAGCCACAGGTTGCTTCTCTAAAACGGGTCACAAGCTAGGCGAGTCACTGATGGTGGTGATCTTGTCTTCTGTTCGACTAAAATCATCTCTCTGACAGAAATCAAGGTTTATTTACCTTGGACCCGTTTGAGATAAAGCGTTCCTGGATCGACCCGTTTCTTCTTTATCTACATTTTGTTGAATTTGACCCATTTGAGATAAAGTGTAACCCATATCGACCATTCATAAATGGGTCAAAAATGCCAGATAAGTATTAGGGAGTATACAATTCGACTCCATCTTGCGGAGGCTCGGAATCAAAATCAGATTCTCCAGTTACAAAAAGAAAATAAAACCAGCTCTTTTGGATGCTAGCATATACTGAATCGGTCTTATATCATGCTTCGTTTGGTTTTGCATTTCACTGCCATTATGTGCACTTGTATGGCGTGTGAACAGATATTTTAATGTACAGAATTCAATAAATTGGACATCAGATAAAACTTTGGCCACAGATCAATATGAAACCCAGAACTCCAATACTGAATAAATATCGACTAACAGAACATATGTAACAAGCCAATCCGAACTCATAAGTGGACATCAAATTTGTCAAACCAAAATATAAAAAAGCAAAGATAAGAGACTATATATGTGCCTAAAACACTAATTAGAAGTCAGATAGATATAGATAAAATCAAGTCACGTAGGCATTTTTCTTATGGCGCTACTAGATCAGCAGTACCAGTTTCAGGGGTCCTCAACAATGATTTGCACCTCTGGTGATGCACGTGAGTAGCCCAAGAGAATTTCTGAAATCTGAAACTTTTCATCCCCATAGTTGTAGTATGGGAATATCGTTACCTTCTTCAGCACAGGAGACCTGGCCAAGATAAGCTTCATGAAATCAAACCGAGTCTTGTGGGTGACAACATCTCTAATCTCTAGTTCGTTCAGATGCTCCAACATAATACCCGGATAACATTCGACTCTTGGGGAACTTTCCCAAGATGTCTCAGACGCTGCCGCGTCTAAAATCTACATCAAGTGTCTCATGTAAGTGTTTTTTTTGACATAATAAGAATAATAAGAAAACAACAAGATAGATTTATGTTATTAGCCCTACCTTAAGTTTCTCCATGTTTGGGGAGCTTTTGATAAGAAGGGCAAGAATTAACTCTTCATTGCGGGTGAAGCATACAGAATTTATAGTTACGTATTTGAGGTGGAATAATGGGGTTGGAAGCTCTCGTGGAACTCTGCCATCGACACTATCCTCAAACACCTAAAACAAATGTTAGAAATAAGCAACTCTTTCCCCCAATCTAGAAATAATTAATTATATATCATGAAAAGAATTTTACATCAATGAGGTCAAACGATAGAGACAAGGTTTCAATCACTGGCGGTAAACACTCAAATAAACACTCATATAGCTCCATAAAGGAGAGACGGTCATTGCTCTTAGAGATATATGAACCACTTATATTCTGCAGCAATGTACAATAGTCAGATAAGTTATGAAAGCCGAGATATGCTCGGTATTTTATCTTAGTAAGATATAATTATTACCACATTAAAAGTCTTAAGCAATGGACAACTAAATAGGAGATGCAAAAGCGTTTTTGTAGAGATAAATACGCCTTGTAGATATAAGCTTGTTAGATTACCAAATCCATCAAATGTCAGGTGATGGTCAAAATAACAACTAATGAGACAGAGGTCTGTTAACTGACGGAATGAGAAGATAGATGAGGGTAGCCTGTACCCCGCAAAAGCAAAGTTAAGTTTTAATTTCTTAATGCTAGTTTTCCTCGACAAATGAGTTAATATATGGTCAATTTTAACACATTGGTTAGATCTGACCAAAGAAAGGGTGAACTCATGTATCGGACCATCATGCATCAATAAAACTTGGCCTACAGCGTATATAAGTTTACTCTTCTTGTCCATCTTTTGCCTTTCGTCTGGTTCCAAATGTTTTTGTTCCAGAATAGACGACTCAGCCCCATCAACAGTTGATACTTGAAAAGTATTTTCCTCAAACACGAGTTTAGGAATTTTAGTCCAATGGTACCTCCATTCCTTGGACAAGATACTTGTCCTTCCTGCCTCTTGAATCGGTATAAGACATAAGATCGTTTCTATTATGCTTGACGGAAGGTCACTGAGCCTATCCATACCCCGCATATTAAAGTTGGCTGCAAAATTTGTTAATGTGAAAATCTATTTATAACATTGTTAAGTACACACACAATTCACCAAAAAAAGCAATTTAGGATCAACAATAAAGAAAGTTTAAGAAAAGTGTATGAGAAGCAAATATGATATAATTTCACAAGCAGGAGCAACAACTAGAGATGACAAAACAGGTGGGTATGGGCAACGGGTCCAAACAGGCAAATTTGTATTTCACGTTTATATAAGTGTTGAAGGTGTTTATAATTGTTTATCCGATTTGTTTATCAAAGTATTTGTGAGTGAAAATAAGTTCCTTCAGATAACTTGTTTAAATCTGTTTATTGGAAAACAGCGGGGGTGTTTGTGTTAGCTTATTTACTAGGCTTTAGAGGTTATGTAAATATTGAAAAGCTTATAAGCCCTTTTTTCCCGGCTTATCAAGTCAAGCTTATTAGCTTAGATAAGCCATAAGCTCAGCTTCATAAGCTCAAAAACCAAAAATAATGGGCTTATGAGCCAAACTTTACATAGACTCATAAGCCCTTCAAATAATCTAACAAAACACCCCCTTATTTCAACATTCAATAAGAGTTTAATTAAGCAATCCCAAACACCCCTTAACACCGCTAGTTTTATATCAATCCTACACAGTACAATTTACACAAATTCAAAACTGTTCATATACAAAAAGTTCAAAACACAATAAGCATATAAGCCCTTAATAAGCATTGACCAACAATAGTAACAACCTTAAACTAAACAAAAAACAATTATAAACAGAAAAAGTGACTGATTAAGCATAGAAAACACATATATCTGTATGAGAGGCGAATACGATATGATTTCACAAGCGTAACCAGCAACTAGAGGTGTCAAAACGGGCGGGTCGGGCGGGTTTGGGAGGCGTTTAGGATTGTTTATTCAATTGACTAATTTGCTTAACAATGTATTTGCGATGCTTATTCTTAGGGAAGATTTGTTAAACCTTATTTTTGGGCTTATGAGCTTATTTGACTCCGCTTATATATAAGTTCATTTTTCAGGTTTATTTTCCATACTTAAGTTATAAAAATAAGCGCATAAGTAACAAAATAAATATAAGCAAGTAAAAAAAAAAAAAAAAAAAAAAAAAAAAAAAAACTCCATAAGCCAAAAACCAAGGGGTCGTTTGTTAGCTTATTTGAGGGACTTATGAGCTTATTGAAAATTTGATAAGCTCAAAAGCTCATTTTTGTGGGCTTATGAACTTATCCATTTGATCTTATGAGCTAATAAAGTTGATAAGTTTAAATAAAAAAGCTTCTATATTGCCCAAAAAATAAGCTTATAAGCTTATAAAATTTTGAAAAAGCTAATAAGCCCTTCAAATAAGCTAACAAAAACACCACTTTATTTCAAAATCAAATAAGCAATTTCATAAAGCAAATCCCAAGCACCCCATTAAAACTGCTAGTTTTATATCAATCCTACACAAATACTTTACACACACTCTAAAATTGAGAGAGTAACAACCTTAAACTAAACAAACAAACAAACAAAAAAACACTAAAAGCTGAATGATTAAGCATAAAAAACACAATGTATTTGTTACATCAAATATAGGGCCGATCCAAGAGTAAGCCCAATAGAATGTTTTTGTTACATCAAATATAAGGCCGATCTACATTAGCCCAAATGACAAATTTTAATGTCTAGATTAAAAAGGGATAAAAAAATCTGTTAAAAATGAGGCAAAACCAAAATGACAAAAATACCCCCACCTGTGACGCACGTGGGTGGGCTTAACTGGACTTAACGAAGAGCGTTAGAGATAGGGATGGATAGTGTTACATAGTTTGTTTTTAAGGATGAACGGGGCAACAAAAGAAAAAAATCAGGGACGGTCATAGGGATTTCACCTAAATCAAAGGGACGAACCATGTAATTTATTCTAATCTTTTTCATTCCTTTTTACATTACATCCTACAAATTACCAAATATTAAAAGACTTAATATTATTATCAACATCATAAGAATTTATATGGCATTAATTAGTGATTGTAGTAGAAAATACTTATGTTAATATCGAAGTTAGAAATAACGCTAGTCAACAAAAGAGTTTATGCGAAGAATTTTCGTATATATTTACATATTTTTTGTTGGCCGATATGGCTAGAAATTTTGAGGATATTCCTCATTAGAGACTTTATGACCAACTAGCTAAGAATTTTTCATGATATCTCTGTACTGTATTATTGTAAGAGATAAGAAAATTATTGTAGCAATATTTTTGGTGTAGGGTAATGAAATTGAATGTTAAAAATGGTCCCTATTACAGATAAGAGGAACTTTCTTATTGCAAATTATTGGTCTCTATCAATGTTTAGAAATAGTCCACAAAATGCAAGTGAATAACAGTTTAATACTGATTTTTATATGATTCATTCATTTGAACTTTAAGTAGTTATATTACAAGAATAATTTTTCAGTTACAATAAAAAGAGTTATTATTGCAAAACTTATAAAAAAGGGCAAATGACACAAAAAGACATCAAAGTTAGGGTCCATTTCCAATCAAAATATCAAACTTTTTTTCTTGCATAAAAAGGTTCTCAACTTTTTTTTCTTGGCGGATTTGGGTATTTTCCTAACTTCTGTTAACTAACTTCGTTAGAAAGTTACATGTTTGGTCCTTGCATATATATAACCATTTCATGGAAAGTCCATCACCACAAAAAAAATTCCAAAAAAATATTTTTGAAAAAAAAAATAGGAAAAAAAATTTTAAAAATTAGAAAATAAAAAAAAAATATATAATAATTTTAAAAAAAATAGAAAATAAAAAAAATAATAATTTAAAAAAAATGTTTTCGAAAAAAAATAGGAAAAAAAATAAAAAAATAAAAAAAATATATATATAAAAACTAAAAAAAAATTAGAAAATAAAAAAAATAAAATTTTGTTAAAAAAAATTAAAAAAAAAATAGAAAATAAAAAAAAAATTAATTAAAAAAAAATTTTAATTAAAAAAAATAGAAAATAAAAAATTTCCAACATTTTTTTAAAAAAAATTAGAAAATAAAAATTTTTAAAAAAAATTCAAAATTTTATTTTTCGAAAATATTTTTTTGAAAAATAAAAATTAGAAAATAAAAAAATTTCGAAAAAAAATTTCGATTTTTTTTTTTATTTTTTTTCCTATTTTTTTTCGAAAATATTTTTTTTAAAATTATTAATTTTTTTTATTTTCTATTTTTTTTAAATTTTTATATATATTTCTTTTATTTTCTAATTTTTTAAATTTTTTTTCCTATTTTTTTTTCGAAAATATTTTTTTGGAATTTTTTTTGTGGTGATGGACTTTCCATGAAATGGTTATACATATGCAAGGACTAAACATGTAACTTTCTAACGAAGTTAGTTAACGGAAGTTAGGAAAATACTCAAATCCGCCAAAAAAAAAGTTGAGAACCTTTTTATGCAAAGAAAAAAAGTTGGATACCTTGATTGGAAATGGACCCTAACTTTGATGCCTTTTTGTGCCATTTGCCCTATAAAAAAAATTTAGATTAACAAATTAACAAACTCTGTCATAAATCGAATAAGTGAATAAAATAATGATCATAGATGCATCTTATGTTCAAGTAGGAAACAGTCATTTGACCAAATTAAATCACGGGCTTTTATTTTCCAAATAATTCAATATTCTGTTTTCACACAAACACTCACCTTCAGTGTGTATTGATCATTTGGTTTGAAAGTTCAAACAATGAATCTTTATCCTTTTTTTTTTTCATTGACCAAAAGACCATATGAGTGTTTTTTGTTTCTCAACATCATCATTCCACAAACACAAAACACTTTTTCACACAAACTCTTTCAACCATACTTCCAATGGCTTCCATTCAAAAGAGCTTTAAGTATGATGTCTTCTTAAGCTTTAGAGGCGAAGACACTCGAAAGAATTTTGTTGATCATCTGTATCATGCACTTACACAAAAAGGTATTGAAACTTACAAAGACGATGAGAAAATTAAGCAAGGAAAAATGATAAGTGATGAGCTTATTAAGGCCATTGAAGACTCAAAATTTTACATTATTATTTTCTCCAAGAGCTATGCTTCTTCATCTTGGTGCTTGGAAGAGCTTGTTAAGATTATGGAATGCCAGACGATGGACGAGCACACTGCTTACCCCGTGTTCTATGATGTGGAGCCCACTGAAGTACGCAAACAAACTGGGGCAGTTGGACTTGCATTTGCAAGACATAAAGAGGAAAAAGCTGCAAGAAAATGGAGAGAGGCTTTGAAAGGAGCATCTGATTTGGCTGGGTTTGAGTTGAAAAGCATTGCTAATGGGTAAGTAAATTTCTTCATTATTATATCTATGCAATATTAGTATATTTTTTAAAAGGGTGGGGAGTTAGGTTATGTTTCATCTCAAATCGGGCCAGGCAAATAATGTTTTTAGCAAGCAAACAATTAGAGCATATGGTTCGTCATTCGTTAACCCACTGTCATCAAACTAACAATCTGTGGTATGAAACCACAGATAAATTTTCACCTATATAACTACAGTATATTAGTATTCTTTTTTGTAAGGGTATAGACTATAGAGAAGGAAGCGTTAGCGGTGGTCATCTGTCATTTGTATATACCACATGCTTTCTGAAACTCTTCTATGGAATTTACATTTATAAGTTATAACACTACCAAGTCATGTTAATCAACTTCTTAGAAAGTTTAAATGTGAGTGGTAGAGTATTATTTTTCTCTCTTTTGTCCTTGTAAACTTAACTCGCCAGTCCTCTATGTAAAATGGAAAGTTCAGGACTTCATGTGTATGGTTTGTTACCATGAACAAGTGGCTCTTTTCTTTTTTCCTGGTAGACGCGACGAGTTTCAACCGGTACAAAACCCGTACCTTAACAAACACATCTGTTATTCATTCACTACTTATTAGAAATCATATATACTTATATCACCATTTACTTCATGTATGATTGTATGTCAGTATTAAAGATCTGAAAATTGTTTGGGAATTTTCACAAGCTAATTGAATATTTATTTAACATATAGGCATGAAGCTAAGTTCATACAGAAAATCGTTGAAGAGATTTCAATAGAGTTACGTTTCATCAATTCGAGCAGTGATGGAAATTTAATAGGCATGGAGACCCGTGTAAACGAAGTAATTTCATCCTTAGAACCTGGTGTTGGTGATGTTCGCATGCTAGGAATATGGGGGATGGGAGGTGCAGGGAAGACAACTTTGGCAAGAGCTATTTTTGATCAGATATCCATTCAGTTCGAAGGTGAAAGCTTTATTGAAAATGTCAGGGAAGTTTCAAAAGCCTCTTTGGAGGGTCTAAAGAAGTTGCAAAAACAAGTACTTTCAGATGTTTTAATGGATCAAAACATTGAAGTAAGCAGTGTTTCTGGCGGAAAAAGTATGATGCAAAGGAGGATGCGTGGTAGAAAGGTACTTGTTGTTCTAGATGATGTCGATCATAAAGACCAGCTTGAGGCGTTAGCCGGTGACTGTAATTGGTTTAAGCCGGGAAGTAGAATTATAATTACAACAAGAGATGAGCAAGTACTGGTAGCCCACCGAGTGAGCTTGATTCATAATGTGACTTTGTTATCTCAAGCGGAAGCGGGTTGCCTCTTCAGTAGGTATGCGTTTGGAAGAGAGAATCCGATTCAAGGGTACGAAAAGTTATCAGGAAAAGTTTTACATTATGCTCATGGTCTTCCCTTAACGATCAAAGTTTTGGGTTCGTTTCTTTGTGGTTAAAGTGAGCCTTATTGGATAGATGCCATAGAACAATTCCATTAACTGCAACTATGGATAGGCTGGAAATAAGCTTTGATGGTCTAGAAAAGGAATACAAAGAAATATTCTTAGATGTTGCATGCATACTAAAAGGCTGGTGGAAAGAAGAAGCAATTAGAGCGCTTGAAAGCCGTGGATTTCATGCTGAAGTTGGTTTAAGAGTTCTTGAGCAGAAATCTCTTATAACTATTGATGAAAGGTTGGGGATGCATGATCATTTAGAAGAAATGGGTAGGAATATTGTTCGCCGTTTGCACCCCGATGAACCAAACAAACATAGCCGATTGTGGATTGATGAGGAAATTGAAGTTATATTGACCAATGACCTGGTAAGGATCAAGTTATGTTTAATTAACACATTTTCTATGATTAACAGAACAAATTTCATGGTCATTATGTTTTGGATTTCAGGGTACCCAAGCAACAAAATGTCTATACTTTCGGCCGCTGGATTTCATTGCTGAAATTGCAATGAAAGGTCTAGCAAACATGAAGGATCTTAGATTTATTGACATACGTATCTCAAATAGCTGGACTGGTTATCGTTTAAACTGGAAATTTGATAAAGTTAGCCAATACCTTCCAAATTCTTTACAATTTGTGAAATGGATTGGTTTTCCTTTTTCGAGTTTACCGAAAACATTTCAAGGAAAATATCTCGTTGAACTTGACATAATTGGCGGCAATATTGTACAACTTTGGGAAGATGGAGAAGAAAAGGTATAATAATGGTTAACTTGTTGTTTTTCATGATTCATTATGATCCTATATATCTATTGGTTTGTCATTGCACGAGTATTAACTGTTTTTTGTAATTATGTTAGGTTCTAAATAATCTCAGGTTCCTCAGAATAGGATCTTCAAAGTTGAGGACCTTTGACCTTAGGTTGGCTCCAAATCTTGAGCAGTTGACTCTTGACGGTTGTCATGATTTCGTAGAGCTTCATATACCTGCAGATAATCATACAAAGCTCGAATATCTCACCCTCACTGATTCAAAGCTGACAAACCTTCACCTTGGGAATACTCCAAATCTTGTCCAGTTAAAACTCGAACAACTCTACTTCAGTGACTACAAGATTACAAACCTTCACTTCGAGAATACTCCAAATCTTAAGAACCTAACACTCCAAGGCTGTGGTGATTTGATAGAACTTCAAATGCCTGCCGAAAGTCTAAAGCTTGAATATGTCGAGCTCAGTCATTCAAAGTTGAAGACCATTCACCTCGGGAATACTCCCAATCTTGTCACGCTAATACTTGCAGGTTGTAACAATTTGGAAGAATTTCACATGCCCAGTGAAAGTCTAATGCTTGAATGTCTCAACCTCAGTCGTTCAAAGTTGAAGACCCTTCACCTCGGGAGTACTCCAAAACTTAAAGAGCTAATACTCAAAAGCTGTCATGATTTGGTAGAACTTCAAATGCCTAGTGGAAGTTTAAATCTTGAATATCTCTACCTCAGTCATTCAAAGCTGAAGACCATTCACCTCGGAAGTACTCCAAAACTTAAAGAGCTAAAACTCAAAAGCTGTAACGATTTGGTAAAATTTCAAATGCCTGCTGAAAGTCTGAACCTCAAATATCTCTACCTGAGTCATTCAAAGCTGAAGACCATTCACCTCTTGAATACTCCGAATCTTGAGAAGCTTTTTCTCATTGGCTGTAATGATTTGATAGAGCTTCAAATGCCCGCGAAAAGTCTGAAGCTCGCAGTTCTCAACCTCAGTCATTCAAAGTTGACTAACCTTCATCTCGTGAATACTCCAAATCTTAAGGCGCTAACACTCGAAGGCTGTATTGATTTGGTAGATCTTCAATTGCAAACTGAAAGTTTAAATCTCGAATATCTGGACCTCAGTCATTCAAAGCTGAAGACCGTTCACCTCGGGAATACTCCGAATCTTGAGAAGCTTTTTCTCATTGGCTGTAATGATTTGATAGAGCTTCAAATGCCCGCGGAAAGTCTAAAGCTTGAAGTTCTAGACCTCAGTTATTCAAAGTTGACAAACCTTCACCTCATGAATACTCCGAATCTTAAGGCGCTAATACTCGAAGGCTGTAATGATTTAGTTGAATTTCAAATGCCTGCTGAAAGTCTGAACCTCGAATATCTCAACCTCAGTCATTCAAAGTTGAAGGCCGTTCAACTCTTGAATACTCCGAATATTGAGAAGCTTTTTCTCATTGGTTGTAATGATTTGATAGAGCTTCAAATGCCCGCGGAAAGTCTAAAGCTCGCAGTTCTCAACCTCAGTCATTCAAAGTTGACAAACCTTCACCTCGTGAATACTCCTAATCTTAAGGCGCTAATACTTGAAGGTTGTAATGATTTGATTGACTTTCAAATGCCTGCTGAAAGTCTCAACCTCGAATATCTCGACCTCAGTCATTCAAAGTTGAAGACCGTTCACCTCGGGAATACTCCGAATCTTGAGAAGCTTTTTCTCATTGGCTGTAATGATTTGATAGAGCTTCAAATGCCCGCGGAATGTCTAAAGCTTAAAGTTCTCAACCTCAGTCATTCAAAGTTGACAAGCCTTCACCTCATGAATACTCCGAATCTTAAGGCGCTAATACTCGAAGGCTGTAATGATTTGGTTGAATTTCAAATGCCCGCTGAAAGTCTCAACCTCGAATATGTCGACCTCAGTCATTCAAAGTTGAAGACCGTTCACCTCTTGAATACCCTGAATCTTGAGAAGCTTTTTCTCATCGGTTGTAATGATTTAATAGAGCTTCAAATGCCCGCAGAAAGCCTAAAGCTCGATGTTCTCAACCTCAGTTATTCAAAGTTGACTAACCTTCACCTCGTAAATACTCCAAATCTTAAGGCGCTAATACTCAAAGGCTGTAATGATTTGGTTAAATTTCAAATGCCTCCTGAAAGTCTCAACCTCGAATATCTCAACCTCAGTCATTCAAAGCTGAAGACCGTTCACCTCGGGAATACTCCGAATCTTGAGAAGCTTTTTCTCATTGGCTGTAATGATTTGATGGAGCTTTAAATGCCCACGGAAAGTCTAAAGCTCGCAGTTCTCAACCTCAGTCATTCAAAGTTGACTAACCTTCATCTCGTGAATACTCCAAATCTTAAGTCGCTAACACTCGAAGGCTGTATTGATTTAGTAGATCTTCAATTGCAAGCTGAAAGTTTAAATCTCGAATATCTGGACCTCAGTCATTCAAAGCTGAAGACCGTTCACCTCGGGAATACTCCGAATCTTGAGAAGCTTTTTCTCATTGGCTGTAATGATTTGATAAAGCTTCAAATGCCCGCGGAAAGTCTAAAGCTCGCTGTTCTCAACCTCAGTCATTCAAAGTTGACAAACCTTCCCCTCGTGAATAATCCTAATCTTAAGGCGCTAACACTCGAAGGCTGCAAAGATTTGGTAGAACTTCAAATGCCTGATGAAAGTCTAAACCTCGAATATCTCAACCTCAGTTATTCAAAGCTGAAGACCGTTCATCTCGGGAATACTCCGAATCTTGAGAAGCTTTTTCTCATTGGTTGTAATGATTTGATAGAGCTTCAAATGCCCACGGAAAGTCTAAGGCTCACAGTTCTCAACCTCAGTCATTCAAAGTTGACTAACCTTCACCTCGTGAATACTCCGAATCTTAAGGTGCTAACACTCGAAGGCTGCAAAGATTTGGTAGAACTTCAAATGCCTGATGAAAGTCTAAACCTCGAATATCTCAACCTCAGTCATTCAAAGCTGAAGAACTTTCACCTCGGGAATACTCCGAATATTGAGAAGCTAATACTCAAATCCTGTAATGATTTGGCGGAACTTCAAATGCCTGCTGAAAATCTTAAGCTCCAAGTTATCGACCTCAGTCATTCAAAGTTGACATACCTTTACCTGGGGAATACTCCGAATCTTAAGGCGCTAATACTCGAAGGCTGTAATGATTTGGTTGAATTTCAAATGCCTGCTGAAAGTCTCAACCTCGAATATCTCGACCTCAGTCATTCAAAGTTGAAGACCGTTCACCTATTGAATACTCCGAATCTTGAGAAGCTTTTTCTCATTGGCTGTAATGATTTGATAGAGCTTCAAATGCCTGCGGAAAGTCTAAAGCTTGCAACTCTTAACCTCAGTCATTCAAAGTTGACTAGCCTTCACCTCAGGAATACTCCGAATCTCGAGAGGCTAATTCTCATAGATTGTCATGATTTGGTAGAACTTCAAATGCCTTGGAAAGTCCAAAGCTCTTAGGTCTCGACCTCAGTCATTCAAAGTTGAGGACCCTTGACCTTGGCCTGACTCCAAATCTGAAATGGTTAAATCTTGAAAACTGTTATGATTTGGTAGAAATTAATGCTCCCATTGGATATCTGAAAAAGCTTGCATTCTTAGACTTAAGTGGTTGTGGGAGGTTTAAATCTTTTTGGTTTGACAAACAGCTTAACCTCAATCATTCAAAGAAACAGCTTGATTCTTTATCTGAGTTACATCTGATTGCAGAGACCATAGATGTATGCCTACTACACCCCGACAATAGTTTTCCAAAGTTTCGGTTTGAATGTTATTATAAAGAAGATCCAGCTTCATCGTTTGGAAATCTTGAAATGCTTATTTCGATGGGTCTATGTGCTTGTACAAACCTTGAGAATTTTTCAAGAAGTATTTGTAGTTTACGAGGTTTAAGAAAGCTTACACTTGAAGGCAGTATTTCAGAGGTACCCCGGGACCTTGACCAGTTAGAATGTCTAGAGGAGCTAATTTTTTCATCTACAAATATCAGAAATCTTCCAGATAGCATTTGTAAGTTGAAACATCTCAAATCTCTCGAACTTAAATCATGTTTGCTGTTTAAGAAGTTACCCCATGATCTTGGCCGAATAGAATCCCTAGAGACGCTAACCATAACGGATTGTAACCGTTTACGAGATATTCCAAACAACATTGGTAAGATAAAATGTGTTGTATCACCAAAGGTCTACAAGTGCAATTCTCATGGGAAATATAAGCAGCAATGATAAATGACGCTGTTAACAGACCCAAATGAGCCAGAACATAAAAGAACTAATTTGATAGGTACATTCTCTGTCTCTATTTTTGTATTGATCGCCTTACATGACAACAACTAAATGTGTCTGTTTTATATATGTTTTTACTTTCGATCCTGATATTTGTTCCATGCAAACGTTATTTTTTTAAACTTGATGTAATTGTTTATGTTTTTTTCTTCACCAGGAATTGTTGATTGTTTTCACGTGCTTAGATTCTTCATCACGTCACTTAATGAACCAAAAGATCATTGTTGATTTTTGATTAGTTTCAAGTTATTTTGGCGCGTCCGTTTTGGTCATTGATGATTTTCTCCGGTGCGCTCCCAAAAGTACTATCGTTTGTAAATAAGTGTTTCAAATTATGATTTCTTTTATCTTTCAATATTTGTAGTTTTTATTACACTGTAATCCCCATCTTGGATTTTGTACTAATTACGGTAAATCATAGCAGAATTTGCAGATGGTTTAATTCATGGAGTTCAATAAAACACAGTTGACTTCTCAGAAAGTCAAACTCTGTACTTGATAAAACCATCAACAGTTACAGGACATTGGAAGTGATCATGTTAAGAATAAACTTTGGAAAGTGTTATAAGTGTGATGTAACATCATATACAAGTTTTGATATACATTAGGCTCTAAATTTGGATTAAATCGGTGAACGTAATAAAGTATTTGACTTTTGAGTCAAACTATGTTAAAACTGAACAAACACAGAACGTTGCTTATAACATGAATTCTGAAACTCGTACATTGAACTGGTTTCATGCAACAGAGTTGACTTCTTCAGAAAGTCAACTGTGTTGCTGTTGAAAAAGGTTCGATTTTGAAGGGCCTATTATATTAAACACTCGTACCTCCAAACTCATTAACAGATCTATTTCAATCTTTATTGGGCAAACTTGAAGGTCAAATAATTGTTCAAAAGATAAAACTGATACTTAAACCTCGTTTAAGGAATTCGAAAATGTGGTTTGTTTTGGGTAGAAAGCGGGTCAAAATGATGATACAGTACTTTGTTATAAGTTTTGTTTCTTCACAATTTGACAGGTTTTTGCACTTTGGCTACAAGGTTCATAGAAAGTCGTTTAAAAAAATGAGTTAATAAATTATCGTTGCAAGTCACATATGCAAATGCAATGCAATGCAGCCACTGAACGTTTTTAACAGAAAGTTTAGAATTTTATTACCTTGGACCTTATATATGATGCAAACTTGGACCTTCTCGCATGCTATGAACCCCGTGGATAACTCTTGAATCTTGATTGATCTTTGAACCATCTGGAGAAGCTTTTAACCCTTGATTGATCCTTGAACCCTCAGCGAGTGATCTCTTTTGTTAAATGATGATCTGGGCTCACACTCACATCCAATTAATTTCAAAGGGAAGAGGCTTTAAGCGGCTAGTCAAGGTTCTGCTACAATCAAATATGGGTTGGGTTTGGGGTTGGAAATGGTAAGAGTACAGTGATTTGATGATGATATCGAGGATTTTCATCGCCGGCGGATAATGCTAAAGGTAATACATATGATTTGATGATTAGGGGATGTTTATCGAGCTTCTTTGTTTATCTCATTATTGCGCTTTTATCTAGTTTTGAGGGATTGCTTATCCAAACTGCTTAGTATATGATTTCATGTGTGATAACAGTTTTCCGTAGGTTCCCTTTAGTTGTGCTAGTGTTACTTCGGTAATGCTGACTATTAATGAAATTCAACAGTAAAGTAATCGGAATCAGATACTAAAACGAGTGTCGAAATACAATGCTGATTACTAATGCTGATGTAACCGCTATATGAGATGGAGGGAGTATGTTTTTTGGATAACAAAGTTGTAAACTTAAGTTTAGGTGTAAGTGTAATCAAAGTGACTACAAATAAGACCGGGTGTAATAACAAGACCCCTCACATGTGGTCTATTGATAATGAAATTAAGTAATTGTAGGTGATTAAAAAGGTATAGATTGAAATTTACGTAATTATCGATGAGTATGTTGAAGCTCGAATTTGACTACTTGGGATTTCACTCGAGTAGTTCAAGCTCGAGCTAGACTCATTTACATCAAGTTCATCTAATAAATCGAATTTTGAGTATTTCACGAGTCGAAGTACCTAGTAATTTATCTCGTCTCATTTACGCCTCGTAAGTTGTCCTCGCCAGTTCTTTTTCAAAATAAGGCACGCCTGTTGTTTATGTCTTGTTAAACACAATGATTATAATTTAGCGTTATTAGATACGCTCCCAAAAGTACTATCGTTTGTAAATAAGTGTTTCAAATTATGATTTCTTTTATCTTTCAATATTTGTAGTTTTTATTACACTGTAATCCCCATCTTGGATTTTGTACTAATTACGGTAAATCATAGCAGAATTTGCAGATAGTTTAATTCATGGAGTTCAATAAAACACAGTTGACTTCTCAGAAAGTCAAACTCTCTACTTGATAAAACCATCAACAGTTACAGGACATTGGAAGTGATCATGTTAAGAATAAACTTTGGAAAGTGTTATAAGTGTGATGTAACATCATATACAAGTTTTGATATACATTAGGCTCTAAATTTGGATTAAATCGGTGAACGTAATAAAGTATTTGACTTTTGAGTCAAACTATGTTAAAACTGAACAAACACAGAACGTTGCTTATAACATGAATTCTGAAACTCAGCTTCTTTGTTACAGTACATTGAACTGGTTTCATGCAACAGAGTTGACTTCTTCAGAAAGTCAACTGCGTTGCTATTGAAAAAGGTTCGATTTTGAAGGGCCTATTATATTAAACACTCGTACCTCCAAACTCATTAACAGATCTATTTCAATCTTTATTGGGCAAACTTGAAGGTCAAATAATTGTTCATAAGATAAAACTGATACTTAAACCTCGTTTAAGGAATTCGAAAATGTGGTTTGTTTTGGGTAGAAAGCGGGTCAAAATGATGATACAGTACTTTGTTATAAGTTTTGTTTCTTCACAATTTGACCACAAGGTCTTTATTTATAAAAGGTTTTTGCACTTTGGCTACAAGGTTTCATAGAAAGTCGTTTAAACAAATGAGTTAATAAATTATCGTTACAAGTCACATATGCAAATGCAATGCAATGCAGCCACTGAACTTTTTTAACAGAAAGTTTAGAATTTTATTACCTTGGACCTTATATATGATGCAAACTTGGACCTTCTCGCATGTTATGAACCCCGTGGATAACTCTTGAATCTTGATTGATCTTTGAACCATCTGGAGAAGCTTTTAACCCTTGATTGATCCTTGAACCCTCAGCGAGTGATCTCTTTTGTTAAATGATGATCTGGGTTCACATTCACATCCAATTAATTTCAAAGGGAAGAGGCTTTGAGCGGATGGTCAAGGTTCTGCTACAATCAAATATGGGTTGGGTTTGGGGTTGGAAATGGTAAGAATACAGTGATTTGATGATGATATCAAGGATTTTCATCGCCGGCGGATAATGCTAAAGGTAATACATATGATTTGATGATTAGGGGATGTTTATCGAGCTTCTTTGTTTATCTCATTATTGTGTTTTTATCTAGTTGTGAGGGATTGCTTATCCAAACTGCTTAGTACTAGTATATGATTTCATGAGTGATAAGCAAATTAACAGTTTTCTGTAGGTACCCCTTTAGTTGTGCTAGTGGTACTTTGGTAATGCTGATTATTAATGAAATTCAGCGGTAAAGTCTAAAATGAGTATCAAAATTCAATGCTTATTACTAATGCTGATGTAACCGCTTCTAGACATTTAATATGGGATGGAGGGAGTATGTTTTTTTGGATAACAAAGTTGTAAACTTAACTTTAGGTGTAAGTGTAATCAAAGTGACTACAAATAAGAAGACCGGGTGTAACAAGAAGCCCCTCACGCGTGGTCTATTGAGTTGTTACCATCATTCAAATGTCATCACTGTTGCACACTTTATTTGTTCACGTGTGGTCACCTGAAATTTGGTTGGTTAGGTGGTTAACATTAGCGAACGAATTTTTCGTTTGGTTAGGTGGTGATGACACTTTGGTTCCAAACCGGGGTTTGAGGTCCCAATTCGAGAGCTACCACAGTTTATCCTCTATTTTCAAAATAACAACATTTGTATTATCAATAAACAAGTTATCATGGGCTACACAAATGAGCATCATATAATATAAACACGTTTTCATTATCTAAAGTATGTTTCTACCTGTGTGGTGAATGGTTATGTATTTAAAAACATAGTACATGTTTGTTTTTAACCATAAAAAATATGTTTCTACCTGTGTGGTGAATGGTTATGTATTTAAAAACATAGTACATGTTTGTTTTTAACCATAAAAAATGAAAAGTGTTAGAGAAAAAAGCGACTCTGCTGGGGATCGAACCCAGAATCTCTGGTTTCGTAGACCAGCGCCTTATCCATTGGGCCACAGAGTCCAGTTGATGTTGAAAGTGCTCATTCTAGGAGGATAGTTTAGTAGTTTTGGATTTGCTATGCGTATTTATTTTGTTTTCACAATGTCGATTAAAACGATATGACAAGCAAGTTTAAAAATATACCACTGTTTTATTGAAGTTACCCTCATTTTGTTATGTTTGATGGTCAGTGTGGTTCATCAAATCTAGTTTATTGGTTAATCATTATACGAAAATATATAAAGAGCGCCATTTTTTAAATTACTTTTGATACTTTAAAAACGAAATCACATTATAACACTTGTGCTTTCTAATATAAACCAGAAATTATAAAATGTAAGTTTCCATAACATGCAAGTTTCCAAAGAAACACCATTGATTTAGACTAGACTTTTAAAATAAAGGAGGTGTTTGTATTTAAGTTTTTTAGAGGTTTACGAGATTATAGCTTTTTTTTTTTTTTTTTTTTTTTTTTTTTTTTTTTTTTTTTTTTTTTTTTTTTTTTTTTTTTTTTTTTTTTTTTTTTTTTTTTTTTTTTTTTTTTCCTTATTACGATAAGAGGTTAACAAAAATATAAAGCATGGGTTTATGAACTTTTTTCAAGGCCGTCTCATGTATTTCGGTAGCTCCGTGCCATCACCACAAAAAGACCTTTAAAAATACACACAAAATACACATGTATCAGTAGTGCATGACTAATTAAACTCAAAGCACATATTGTGTATATATATAATAGAAATGCAAGAAATTTTGTGGCCTTCGTAAAACGAGCACTCCCCTAAAGATGACCATGTCTTTTTCATAAGTCGTAAGCTGTTTAGTGATACATTAGCTATAAAATAAATGTTGCTTTAATAAACGAGTCTAGAAAAACCGTCATAGCAAAAACATGACAAAAATGAGATGGACTTCCATAGCATGATTGACCATAAAAAGTTAATACAACCCGCTACCTTATATCGACGTAGTAATGTTTAATATAAATCTCATAATAATTTCAAGACCACATATACCTTGTTTACCCCGTTCGCTTAGAGATACAAGACATTTAATTGCCGAGCTGGAAGTTTTACAATGGAGCCATAAGCATGCCCCTTCTTCACAAGCTCTGAATATACAATAGAACACATGATCATTATCTAAAGTCTAACTTTACCTTTGCGATGACAAGCTGTATTAAAAAAACTTACTAGTGTATTTGTTTGTTTTCACACTTTAAAAGGTATAAAGATATCAAAAAAAATCGACTCTGCTGGGGATCGAACCCAGAATCTCTGGTTTCGTAGACCAGCGCCTTATCCATTGGGCCACAAAGTCATTTTGTTGTTACTGTGTCTTGTTAAAGCTTCTTGTACTGTCATATGAGTATATATTTCAAAAGGGTCACAAACAAGTATCAGTTGAGAGGCACAATATTTTGATTAATGTGTTATTGTTCAGCTCTATAACCCTCAAGTTATACGTAGACAATATTATTTTCTAAAAACGTCGGCCATTATGGTGGTGTTACACGTGGAGCAGCTCCATCGCGCACCAACCAACTCTATGACGGCCAAAATCCATAGCGCATTAAGACAAGGTATTTGTGTTGGTTTGATAGCGCAAACCACTAAGGAAGGGCATACTTTCTTTTATGAGTGTGTGAAGCATGTTTGTGTTTTATGTGTTGGATTAAATGGTCACCATTATGACTGTTATGTGTTAGGTTAGCTGATGTTGTTAAAAAGCTAATGTAACGCAAAAGTGCTGAGGTGGAGGTGATGGGAAGTTGACCATTACACTTGGCTTTAACTCAACTTATTGCGTCTATATATTCATATCATGTATTGTTATTTTTTACTATGTTTTTTGACTTGACTAATTCATAAAGTTTGAGCTCACGGCCATAGATATTCAAACAAGGTAAGGCCTTCTCTTTTCAGGTGGTTAGCGTGACCACTTTAAGGCTGTTTGCACCTAACAGGAAATTAAACTTCAGACGTAAAACATTTTATCGTGACACAACACATTTTAATGTTATAATCCATTTGGTCAATATGCCACCCGTGAGTGGTTATGTGTTGCTAGTCTTTATTAGAGTGAGTTAGATATGAATGTACATAAATGGTAGACATTGCGATTCCGTATGTTGGTTATGTTTATCCATATATTAACCTAAATAAAGTTCTGATGTAAAACGGGTAGTCATTATAAATTCCTTTCCAGTTGCATGTTATAAACAATTTCAAGATGCCACAAATATTCTAGTTAAAATAAACAAGCAATTGTAAACCGGATAGTGCACAAGAAAATAGCCACTCAAAAATAGAAGTTTAGTTATCACTTATATATACAAAGATCATCAATGGCTTACAGGGCTAGCAAACTTGATAGGGTATGCACGCAAAGAAATTTTCAAACTATTTTTGTACTGTAATTTCTTTTTTACTAGTCTATCCTTTGTAGTGATATT
>LBNU01039225.1:4079-23800 GCA_014162995.1 Artemisia annua
GACAAAGAACAATGAACACCCATTTTATCTGGGGATATTGTTAAGAACTAAGAACGATGAATCATTTCTACATAATCATCTTTGAGGACGTCTAAAGCCATGAATGCCACAACAAAAGTCAAAGTACCAAGACGTCCAGCAACCTCAAATGACCGTGACTGAACATCACTTCTTCAACAACCAATCCTTAGGGGGAGATTGTTAGAACCTAAGTTTTTCCACATTTTAGTCAAGTCTCGGTTATTTCAACATTTGTAATAGGTTGCTAAGTTGATTAAATATGTAACTATTAAGGATGAGTCCAATACTCGTCCAACGGGCCTAAAGCCCAAACGTTTAAGAGAAGGGAAGGAGTAGGCATGTTGCCCTAGCTCCCATCCTATAAATAGGACATCTATGTATCCCATTCTCTTGTTGGTTATTTCAATACACTAAAGAAACTCTTGCACTTTTATTCTTCATATTTGTTATAATCAACCAAACTCTATTTCTCATCTCATTTCTACCAACTCTATACTTGTGTTTACAATATGGTGACCTAACAGATATGCATACTCAACTCCAACAAGACCTTATGGAGCATGTTTGGCGAAGACGTCTTCAACGTCAAAATGAAGAATAAGGTTCCGATGATGATGAATAAATGTTTGTAATATTTATGTTTTTAAATTTCATATGTTTCGTAATGTAATATTTATGTTTTAATTTCGTATTGTAATATGTGTAGAATTAATGTTATGGTTTTAAATAAATGAAGTATTTGTTAAAGTGAGTGGTTGAAATTGAAAATAATTGAGGTGAAGGTATGATGGAAAGTGAAGAGTTAAGATTAAAAGGTTAAAGCTGATGTGACGCTGACGTGCCAGTAACTTACCACATGCTCTTACATATCATTTTGATTTTGATTTTTCTTTTTAACAGGAGAGTGTTGAAGTTCAACAAAGACACGTGCGTGTCACGTGACCGTTGGTGTTGAATATATTATATGGAACAAAATCTTGAAAAGTACTGTACTTTTGGTGTTGGATCTCTTCTTCTTGTCTGAAACTGGAGTTAATAAGATTATTAGATCAGTATTATTATTATGGCGCACATCAATTCATGTTTGTTGTTATTTATCTTCATAAACTTGCTCCACCTTTTTCACACGGCCATTGCTAGAGGCGGTCAACATCATCATTCAGGTCAACTCCTTTGTTTTTTTTGTTTTTTTTTTTTTTTTTTTTTTTATATATGTTTCTAATGTAGTAATTACATGAAAATATTTAAAGGGTCTGTTTCTGTGTATTTTAATTTTTATTGTTGATTTTGTAAATGAATATATATATGTTGTGAGGTTTATGAATGGAGGAGTTAATAGGTAATGGAAATGAGACTCTTTTTTTTAAGGGTCAAACGGGGCATGTTAATGAGAAGGATGAAAATCTTAGCAAATTGGTTTTATTAATTCGGCGCGTGTTTTTGGTTTGGAGGATTGTAGTATGCGCAAAGGGACTAACATGATCCGCTCCGGAACTCATTTAAAGAATTGACGACTGGATTAAGCTAATTTAGGATTTCCACGAAGTAACGATATAATTTGTATTGGAAAGTTGAAATATTTTTATGAAAAGATGGTGTCTTGTTTTTTAACCAAACGGAAATCTGTTTTTTAACAATAGAATTTGGAACGAAAGTTTGTATTGGAAAGTTTAAATACTTTTATGAAAGATGGTGTCTTGTTTCAACTACTTTTTAAGCAAACGGAAATATGTTATCTTGTTAACGTTGCATGTGCATTTCACATGCCGTGTCTAAGATGGTGAACTGGTACATATTTTTTGTCGTGTGTTTGAATCGCGACGCAAAACACATCCAGGGGCATTTATCTAGCTCAGATGGTATGAGCTAACTCGTTAGGATTTAGAGGTTGTGAATTTGATAAGATTCTAAATCCAGTCTGCTATTTGTGCATGCGTTCATGTGTTTTAACTTTTGAGGTATACATATTAGCAAGTTGTGCAAACGTATGTGTCTTAATAGCACTTGCCTGCGACCGTTGACTTTCATCATACATTTCTCTTTGGGATTTAGATGGTCTCTACGTCACCATTGGTTCATCTTTATGCTTCTTGCACGCTTTCATAAGATACAGAGTAGGTGTGATTCAAATTAGGTATACCATGAGAGAAGCTAAAGGCAATTCCATTTCAGTTTGGCTCTTTCGATCTCTACTATGACCCCCTTCTTCGCACTTGACACAAAATTTTAGACGACTCACTTAATTGTGCCCATTTGATAACAAGAAGAAAATTGCTATATCAAATTAAGTTTCTAGATGGAATTTGTGAATTGTTGCTATAAATCATAAGTTAAGTGCTTATCTATGGATTTAGGTAGTGGCTATTCTATGAACATCTTGACCTCCAAAATGATCATATATCTTTATTCCATCATGAAGAAAACTTGATGTCATGGATAAGTAATGCTAATCATATCTTCTGATCTAAGTCCCTGTGCTAAACACTATATGCTGCGAAGTACACATAATCATTCTAAGATACTTAAATACCATAGAGTCGTTATTCTTATTATGACTGTCCGGGTCTCTGGTATATTAAAATCATAGCCTATTGAGATAAAACATGTAATTTATATTTGGTTCTTACTCATGGTCACAAATTGTGATTCAGATGTAGCAGTCAAGTATTTTGGAACTACAATAGTTTGGTACGTAAGCATGCACATAATGCATGATCATGTAAAAAGTGACCCACACCTAACCTTTTGCATATGAGAATACTTGAATATAAATTTACTGGAGGTATATCCTCGGTAGAATAATTATCCAGAAAAAGAGGGTTTCTATATAATCTTTCAGCATATCTGAATTCTTCTTTGATCAACAGGTTTTGTGGATAAAGCATATGCTGGTTCAGGAAGACATTTGTCCGAAGAAAACCACCTGCAGAGACTGTATTATAAGTCTTCACAACTTTTCAATAATTAGTTTGATTCACTTTTGGTGATTTTTGAATATCTTCCATGCAGTAATGCTTTAGCTCGTGGGTATATGACTAATTCGGATCTTGAGAAGGCTATCAAGGCATTTCATGGTAGATGCGGTCACATATCCAGGACATACAGGTGACTTACTCTATTGATACTTTCACTAGCAGATAAGAATTCATCTTAAAGTTCTCGTAGCTGTCATTTTTGTTGATAGAAATAGTTAAATTTCGGTTTAGTGATGTTTGTATAATTAGCTGACTCGTTCTTGTTCTCTCTTTGAGGGAATTCTATCATATACCAGTATTGGAAGAAGTGTCTTAGGAGTCCCACTGGTAATGTATTGACTCGTCCCTCTACAGTTCTATTTCTTATCTATTACGGTTATTTTGAAGTTATAGATGCTCATCCTTTCTTCCATAATATCTAATGCAGTGGGTGATGGAAATTTCTAATAATCCCGGGAAGGAAGAGGCTAAACCTGCTTTCAAGGTAATAAAATCTTGCATTATTGTCAAAAAGGTTTAAATTATGCTGATATTTTTTGTGCAATTGGAACCTTCATTAGAGGGCCCACAGCTGAAGATGTAATAAGTCAAGATGAATCACCTCTCTTTTGATAATGTCTGTTTATCTTATGTTGCAGTATATTGGGAATGTGCATGGAGATGAACCTGTAGGCCGTGAACTTCTCATACTTCTAGCAAATTGGCTTTGTGACAATTATAAGAAGGATCCCTTGGTAACATTTTGTCTTTGCTACCCGATTATTGCTATATTTGTGGATCTTAAATTTTTTATATTTTCTCAAAAACTTGAAGAGCAATTGAGCACAGACCTAAGTCGGTCATTTAAATAACCTATGGCAAATATGCTTTGATGCGATATTAGTTTGATATAATTAGTTTTGTAAATGTCTAGTTTCATTGCTTCATTGGTACAATAAATTAGGAAAGACTAGAATATTATCTTTCCATCAGTTGATGAACACTAGTCCATCTAAAATCAATCCTGCAACTCAAGACCTATCTAACTGACAAATGTTCTTGCAATAAGACATATTTTGTCACACTATATGGCTATGGTTAGCTAAGTTTATTGGTTCATCTAAGCTCAGCAAAGCATCTATTATTTCTATTAATTTTGACAGCAAATTAATTTTTGAGTAAATTGCAAAAATTGTCCCTAAAGTTTGCAATTTGCATGTTTCGTCCGCGAATGATTTGATCATGTGTTCCGAAACTGCAAACCGTCCTGTGGCAAACTTTTGGGGCAAATATCGTCCCTGACCAACATCAAATGACTAAAATACCCCTGTCCAAACTTTAGGGACGATTTTGCAATTTACTCTTCTAAATCTCTTTTCAGTTTTTTACACAAATGGTCCCTGTGTTGCGTCAAGTTTTACAGTTAGTCCCTAATTTGGATGGGCAGTTAGTTTATCCGTTAAGTTATTTGCACAGTTAGTCCTCAGTTAATATTTTTGCAAAGTTAGTCTCATTTTCTAAAAAAGTTCCTCATTTTTTGCACCGTTAGTCCATCCGTAATATTTGCACCGTTGTCAATCCGTTAATATTTTTTACGTTCTTGTCCGTTTTTTTAACGTTTTCGTCTATTTTTTTTACGTTTTGTCCATTTTTTACGTTTTCGTCTATTTTTTTACGTTCTCGTCAGTTTTTTTAACGTTTTCGTCTATTTTTTTTACGTTTTTGTCAATTTTTTACGTTTTCGTCTATTTTTTTACATTTTTGTCCGTGTTTTTACGTTTTCGTCTGTTTTCTTATGTTTTTTTTATCGTTTTGCCATTTTTTACGTTTTCGCCCTTTTTTGTGATTAGGTAAGTACTAGAAGAAAACTTGATATTGATAAAAAAAAAAAAAAAAAAAAGTTTTTGTATCGATTTTAAGTCACGATTTTGACCCCTTTCTGGTCCGAATCATCAAAAATGTAAAACACGAAAGTTGTCCGGAATGATGTTTTCATCAAGACTCACGGGACTTTAACCTGAAAAAATGCAAAACAAGGGCTATTTACTACAAAAAAATTAAGCCATTTTTTACGTTTTCGTCCGTTTTTTCAAATAAGTTTATGATTTACACAAGTACAAAATTTCAATAGTTTAAAGTTTGTAAGTTATGAATTGGTAAAAAAAAATGGCTTAAGTTTTGGTAGTAAACAGCCCTTGTTTTGCATTTTCAGGTTAAAATCTCGCTAGTCTTTATGTAAAATATCATTACGGACAACTTTCGTGTTTACACTTTTGATGATTCGGACCAAAAAGGGTCAAAATCGTGACTTAAAATCGATACAGAAACTTTTTTAATCAAATGTCAAGTTTTCTTCTAGTATACTTACCTAATCACAAAAAAGGCGAAAACGGATAAAAAAACATNAGTCCATCTAATATTTTGCACCGTTTTCAATCCGTTAATATTTTTACGTTCTTGTCCGTTTTTTTAACGTTTCTCGTCTATTTTTTTTACGTTTTGTCCATTTTTTACGTTTTCGTCTATTTTTTTACGTTCTCGTCAGTTTTTTTAACGTTTTCGTCTATTTTTTTTACGTTTTTGTCAATTTTTTACGTTTTCGTCTATTTTTTTACATTTTTGTCCGTGTTTTTACGTTTTCGTCTGTTTTCTTATGTTTTTTTTATCCGTTTCGCCATTTTTTACGTTTTCGCCCTTTTTTGTGATTAGGTAAGTATACTAGAAGAAAACTTGATATTTAAAAAAAAAAAAAAAAAAAAAAGTTTTTGTATCGATTTTAAGTCACGATTTTGACCCCTTTCTGGTCCGAATCATCAAAAATGTAAAACACGAAAGTTGTCCGGAATGATGTTTACATCAAGACTCACGGGACTTTAACCTGAAAAATGCAAAACAAGGGCTATTTACTACAAAAAAATTAAGCCATTTTTATACGTTTTCGTCCGTTTTTTCAAATAAGTTTTATGATTTACACAAGTATCAAAATTTCCAATAGTTTATAAGTTTATAAGTTTATGAATTGGTAAAAAAAAATGGCTTAAGTTTTGGTAGTAAACAGCCCTTGTTTTGCATTTTCAGGTTAAAATCTCGCTAGTCTTTATGTAAAATATCATTACGGACAACTTTCGTGTTTTACACTTTTGATGATTCGGACCAAAAAGGGGTCAAAATCGTGACTTAAAATCGATACAGAAACTTTTTTAATCAAATGTCAAGTTTTCTTCTAGTATACTTACCTAATCACAAAAAAGGGCGAAACGGATAAAAAAAAAACATAAGAAAACAGACGAAAACGTAAAAAAGGACGAAACGTAAAAAAATAGACGAAAAGTTAAAAAAACGGACGAGAACGTAAAAAAATGGGACGAAAACGGAAAAAGATGACAACGGTGCAAAATATTAACGCGATGGATAACGGTGCAAAAAATGAGACTTTTTTAGAAAATGAGGACTAACTTGCAAAAAATATTAACTGAGGACTAACTGTGCAAATAACTTAGCGGATAAACTAACTGGCCCATCCAAATTAGGGACTAACTGTAAAACTTGACGCCAACACAGGGACCATTTGTGCTAAAAAACTAAAAAGAGATTTAAAGAGTAAATTGCAAAAATCGTCCTAAAGTTTGGACAGGGGTATTTAGTCATTTGATGTTGGTCGGGACGATATTTGCCCCAAAGGTTTGCCACAGGGACGGTTTTTGCAGTTTCGACAGTTCTGGGACGAAACATGCAAATTGGCCAAATTGGCCAAACTTTAGGGACGATTTTTGCAATTTACTCTTAATTTTTCATAAACCAGTAGATTTGTATGTCTTCTTCTCAACTGTGACTCACTTTGACCTTGGAGTCACTGATCAATGCAGGCGACATTGATTGTAGATAATGTTCACCTTCACATCCTTCCGTCAATGAATCCTGATGGATATTCAATGAGATCACGTGGTAATGCAAACAACATTGATCTCAATCGTGATTTCCCAGACCAGGTACTTTCATCCTTGCATCATGTGTTTCTCTGAGAAGCACTAGCTACCTAAATAACAGTTGTAAATGAAAAATGGAAATTTGCACATTTATATCCTCTTTGTAATGAACTAATGACTATTTTTGGATTCCAAGTTTCACTTGAAGCATCAGTTAGAATCGAACTGTGGGGAAAATCAAAACGATCTAGTTCTACTGGTTACTGAACGGTGATTACATTCTATGAAATTTCTGCAACATAACCTAAGTTTCTTCATGTTCAATGTTTCTAAATTTGATTTTCAGAGTGAGCACAAAATAATAATATCAAGTAACCTAGTCTAATATGATGCTTATTCTAAATAACGATTGTAATCAAGCTTTAACAATCTCCCCTGTATAATACAAGCTCTACTTGAAAATCTATCTTGTGGTGCATCATCACACACAACAAATATGATGCTTATTGTAGCTCTTTTTTGTAAAGTAAAAAAATGGGGAAATAGCTATGACATTGCCAAACTGGAGCTCTAATCTCGCTATATTACTAGCTCATCCAAAGCCTTCATTTTTTACCTTATGGGCTCAAATGGTTTATGTATATATTTTCTTGAAAACTACACCTAAAGCATTTTTGCTAATCGTTTGATGATGATGAATGCTTAACCTGCTACTTGCATTTACTATGTTGCGTAACATAGAAGCCAGATCCATATTTATGTAAAGTATATTCCTTTGTCATAGTTCTCAATTTACAAAGCAACATCTGACTGTTTCCATTTTATTTTACTCTGAAAATTTGAAGTGTGATGTCTTGTATACCATGATTTCATATGATTTCTTCCATTAGTTTAAAGCATTAAAAACTGAAATTGCTATGATGTAGTTCTTTCCAATGAATAATGATGTTGATGAAAGACAACCCGAGACAAAAGCAATCATGAGCTGGATTAAAAAGACACATTTCACGGCCTCTGCTAGTCTTCACGGGGTAACCATTCTAAAACTTCATGACCTAATATATATCTATGCAAATTTTCATTGTTTTAAGATAGAAAGTTATGCTATGGTGTTATTACATATTTGAATAATATAACTTGCTTTTGCATGTGATCTTGATTTCTTTTCCCGTATACTATGTTATGCGTATATCAGTTTGATAGATTAAGTGAAATTTGACATGAATTAGGCCCTTATGATTTAGGAAAAAAAATTAAGAGATGCTTTTTTTTGGTTGTCTTTATATACAGTCCTTTTATTTTCCCTTGATTTACTCTATGTTTATCAAGGCTTTCCCTCAAAGATGATGCAGCAGTACAACCTTAATTTCAACATACAACAAACCTGTCTTCTACTATTGACAAGAGTCCTCTCCAACTGAATCTTCCTCCTTGATGTCTCTCACTATCATGCTAGATTATTTAAGTACTGGCTTGTTGTGAGCATAGTTCCTATATCCATACCCTCCACCTCCATTCTAATCGGTTTTAATGCTGCTTTGAATAGTAAATTAACTATTCATTTAGCTTCCAATCTGATAACTTGATTCTTTTGAAGCCAGAACATGTAGGTGATCGTTTACTTTTTTATATAGTAAAAATACTTTTTATGCCATGGGTTGGAGTTGCTTCAAGTACTTCATTTCTTGTATTAATGTTATGTTAGCTGCCCTGATCTAATAACAAAATTTTGGCTTCAAAGATGCATCATCTTTATAAAGCTAAACTCCATCTCTCTAGAAACAGTTCGAGTCTTGAATGATGTTTTATTTGTATAAAACATCGATAACAAATCCTGCAAAACATACTTTCTTATTTCACAGGGAGCGCTTGTTGCAAATTATCCATGGGATGGGACGCAAGATAAAAGGTGAGTTTTGAAATCAGGAAATATAGCTTCTTTTATGATTCATTCATGTGGTTTTCTATTATATATTCTACAAAAGCCGAATGAGGATACCATACAAGAAGTTGTAGACATTAACTTGTGCGACTTTGATTTGACCCATTCCTTATTAACCAATTTCGTTTGACCCGTTTGAGAGAATACACAACTCAACTTAACCTGTAAATAAGTAAATGGGTCAAAATGGCCACCTGTACATATGATGGTATGCTGACATTGCTTTTTTTATATTTCAGCAAAAATTACTATGCATGTCCTGATGATGAAGCTTTCAGATATCTGGCAAAATTGTATAGTGGCTCTCACTTTAACATGTCTCGCAGCAACGAATTTGATTCAGGAATCACAAATGGGGCTTATTGGTATGCTACTTGAAAAGTAACACTGTTTCAAAGTTTGGGAAAGTCTACACTTCCCTAGTTGACTGTAGTTCAGTTAGATTTACGATGTAAATTTTGTACCGCCATGTTTCTAGAGTGAATGATTGTTTTCTTCTCTATTAATTTTGATTATGCTGCAGGTATCCCATATATGGTGGCATGCAAGACTGGAACTACATCTTTGGTGGATGTTTTGAACTGACCTTGGAGATCAGTGACAACAAATGGCCTCCTGCCAATGAGGTCAGTTATAGCCATTAAATTAGCTGATCTATTCTCAGGCATGCATCATATTCCCCAAGCAGCATAGAGACAAAAGTTAGACTCCCGCGTATATCACCATTGACCAGATCAGTAACTGTTTGACCAAACTGTATAAACTTCTCATGACTTTGCCAGATATGATAATAGGTTCAGATTCGTCTTTAGGTTTCTTTATGCTATGTAACATTTGCTCCTTTGAGATATATGTGATGCAGAGCTAGTGCTAATGCATCACAAAGTTCAATTTACATGTTGTGGAAACAGTGATATATGTTTAACGATTTTATAATATTTAGATATATAACATTGAGTTTCTTCGGCTGTCCCTGGAAGAACTTTCCCAATTAATCTTGTAGGATCTTACATCTTCATTTCTTTCGTGCAGCTTCAGATGATATGGAACTACAACAAACGGAGTATGCTTGATCTTGTTGCAAGCGTTGTGAAGGTAATCATCAGCTTCTATTAAATAATTTCCAACTGCTTTTCTTTATCTAGTCCACGATCTACTCTCGAGATCCAGTGTAGACACTCTTATTAGGAAACGTAGACAAAATTGGTTAGTGAACTTCCTTGTTGTTTTAAGCGACAGATCTCAAATAAAAAGATTCATGAAAAAAAATCCTACATTCTTACAACCACATCAATTAAATTGTCCCATTCATTCTTTTCAAAATAACAACATAACTGGTCAGTTTGGGACAGAAGGTTGAAGGGACAAAAGTGAGAGGTTGTTATTCATCTTGATCATTGCTGAGGATTTATGTTTCGTATTTTGATTAATGTTGCCTTGAATGATGTAATTGACATGATTAGACGGTATAAGCATGTGGATTGTGAAGGATATATCTTTTTTTAAGGTATGCATATCAAAAGATCATGAACGCTCATTGGTCACTGTCTATTATGCAAAATTTAGACTCTGTTTATTAGCCTTTAGCTTGAGATGTTTGACATTCAATATACTAACGGAATAAAATAATCATCAAGATACTCTCACACAAAGTATGTTGGGTATATTTATGATGCTGTAAATTTCAATTGTTATTTGCGGATTATATCATAATAGTTTTTATGCTTCTTTTTTAAAAGGGTGTGCTATCCAGCAGGGAATAGCATGTCGATACAATAATTTGCATAAAAGTAACAAAAGAAATGTTGTCCAAGTAATTTGAATGTTAGCACACTTTTTAACCCAATAGGTGGACTAGTAAATCAGTTGTCAATAATTATATGTATAACATGTGTACCTCATGCTTTATTTTGTGTGTCAAACTTCATCATAGTATGGGTTCTACTTCAGCTTTTTGGGTTAGTAGTGATTCTATCTAAATAATCTTGATCCTCATTGGTGTTTTCGGCACCTAATTAAATATCATATTTGTGTAGTCAGGGGTACATGGAAGGATCTTTTCATCAGATTGTGGAGAGCCTTTGCCTGCATCCATTGTGATAAAGGATATAAATTACACGGTATGTTCTGTTCACTCATAACGTGTCGGTCAACATTTTATATTAAACAGTAAACGATGGGTATACTGGAAGGCTAATTAAAAGTGTAAACAGAGAAGAGAGCCATTTTGACACATTTACTTATGAATGGCTTGATTCGGGTTATATTTAATCTTTAAACATGAAAGGGTCGAAAGCTGCCTAACGTGTATTTTTAATGGGTTAAACCCAGAACCGTTTTTATGCGAAAAATTAAAGTATTATTGTGTATACTATAATTTGAATTCAAATTTGACACTACTTATTTATGCATATTTTACAAGTCTGTGACTCTGTGAGCATGTCAACTGACTAGACACTTACTTGCACCTTTATATATGAAGCAATGAGCAATCATTGTGAAAACTGATCATTTTATTCGGTCAGAAATTTTATGAAAGTTGTATAATTGTATTAGACTATTGTGTTTGTTATTCGATGTCATGTTAGCATTACTGAGCATCTTAATACTCCGGCCAATAGCTTGTCCGTTTGACACCTTGGCTAATGGCTAATGTGATGATGATCTAACAGATTAAAGCAAGTGAAAGATTAGCTGATTATCATCGGTTACTGGCCCCTGGACAGCAATATGAAGGTACCTTTAGTGACTTCACCTATTTTTATAACTACACTTGCATTTATTGAATAATTTCCCTCTTCACATCATAACCAATACCTTATTGTGCTAGCTGAAAAAGTTAACGTTTGGTTCATAGTTAGATGGTCGAAAAATTATCCTAAAATTTGACATTAAAATCCTGCATTGAGACATTCTTATTCTCATATATATTAAAAACAATAGTCTTATCTATTGCAATCGCCCATTTTTTTCAAGAATCTGTTAAACTTCAAGAAATAATTCTTAATAAACTTTGTCCAAGATGAAAATGAACAACAAAGTAATGAGTTCTAGTACCTGGCTGCTAATTGACCACGGAAATATTATTGGTTAAGAATCTGTCGCTTGGTTGCTTTGTCCCAGAAATACAGTCCACTTTTGACTTTTAGGGGTCAACTAAGTTAGTTTTTCGATTTTAATTTGGTCCATAAATTATTTTAGGTGTTGCAAAGTTAATAAAAAAACACAGCTGACTTACTATTTTTAATCAGTATCAAGTTAATACCCAATCAGGTTGAATGTCTCAAAAATGCGAGGCTTGGCTGAGAAATTAAAACCAATGAGCTAGAGGGCTTCCGAACACAAGGTAGAATAACTAAGTAAGAGACTTCAAATACCAAAAATCACTCTCCCAAATAGTATGGCCAGAACTAATGCATATAATGCTATAAAGTCACAATAATCATTAGGGGTGGGCTTTGAGCGGTTTGGGTCTGTGTGTCGGCGGGCTTAGGTTTGAGGTTGGATTCTTTGGTTTCCAAATAAAAACATCCAATACTTCTATTGGACTTTAAGGATCCTAACGCCGACTTTCATTTGTTTTGAAATGCAGTTACAGCAATGATGCCTGGTTACAAGACCCGAAGCACAACGATTGTAATGAGGGACAAACCAGTGACCCTAGATTTCGTACTTGAACCAGACATAACCCAAGCTGACAGTTTTCTACCAATTCGCTGCAACAACAGGGGCAATCTAAATATATTGGAGGCTATATCAAATCCCCACTTACAGATATCGCTAACTTTAGTTTTAATTCTGGCTTTTCTCTGTTTCCTAATGAAGAGAAAAGCCATTGTTAACCATTTCAAAGTGAGAAAGACAATAGGACAAAGACGAGTGTCTGCAGTATAGGATTTTGTCTATTTTGCCTATTAGAAACACAAAGGTGTACATTTTAATTGTATTTATACACACTAATACACATCCAAATAATTCCATAACAAGGTGATGGTTAGAAATCATACTTCTTTCTTGTTTGTCACAAAATGATGCGACTTACACATTTGCTTCTTGAGAAAATATGGGCATGTATAAAGATGGTAATGTAAAACAAATAGGTAGCTATGATCTACAGCTCGAATCAAATGCAATCCTAAACAATAACAAAACCAACAATTGCTCTGAGCATTCACCTCCAAATTTCACTTGAAAGTTGAAAGGGGTGTTTTGTTTAGGCTTATATAGCCGGCTTATGGCTTATTTGGTTTTGGGCTTATGTTTTGTAACATTTTTTGTGGCTTATATTTTTAAATTTTCGGCTTATATAAGTTTATTATGAGTAATGTTACTAAAAGGAGTAAAACATATTAAAAGAATGAAAAAGTGTATGGTAAAGGTGTAAGTGATTAAAAGGAGAAAAACATTACTTCAGTTACCAACATTTTTTGTGGCTTATTTGGTTTTAGGCTTATTTGGTTTTGGGCTTATGGCTTATTTGGTTTTGGGCTTATGTTTTGTAACATTTTTTGTGGCTTATATTTTTAAATTTTCGGCTTATATAAGTTTATTATGAGTAATGTTGTTAGACTAAAAGGAGTAAAATATATTAAAAGAATGAAAAAGTGTATGGTAAAGGTGTAAGTGATTAAAAGGAGAAAAACATTACTTCAGTTACCAACGTAAATTTGTGTTTCTTTACGACGTAGTTGACAATGTATATATTGTTTATAAGCAAAATGACTTAATATATTGTGGCTAATAAAAAAAATAAACACGCCGTAAAAGAAGATGTGGAATAAGACCTACTACGGGTGTGTTTGGTAAAAGTAGTTGTGAGCTCTCACAGCTCACCGCTCACCGCTTCTTAAAGAAGCATTTGAAAATTGAGCTTTCCTAAAAATAGCAAAGCTCACTGCTCCTTTGCCAAATGAACAATAAAAATCAAAAAGTTCATTGCTCACTGCTTATTGCCCCAAAAAGCTTCAAAAAGCTTTGCATCAAACATAGCATACGTATACATTTTGGTAAAGTTCATCTTCTTCATCTAGAGTACCATCTCTTAACCCTTCACACCCAAGCCTTACATTTCTCAAAACCATTAACCAACCAAGAACACCCATGGATTGAGAGGAACGAGAAGCTTTTCCTCCCAAAACATTTCTTAAAACCCAACTAAGAACACCCATGGAAACTAGAAACAAGAAAAGAAAGAATGTAAATATTTTTTGTTAAACATTCAACATTTTTTTCTACCTTAATATTTTCTATTTTTTATCTTAAATGTATATTTTACTGTCATAGAAAGAAGAAATTACAAACAAAAATGTTAGTCTTTTGTTAAACATTTTCTCTACTTTAATCCTTTCTAGCTTTTATCCTAAATGTATTTTTTATTTTATTTTTTATATATGGTCACAGGAACAAAACAAAAAGAAAAAGATAACTCTTTTTCTTAAACATTTAACATATTTTTACTTTAATCCTTTCTAGTTTTCATCCTAAAAGTATACTTTTTTTTAATGGTCACATGTAGAAGAACAAGAAATCAAAAGACAAAGGGCAAGTCTTTTTCTCATCATTTAGTACTTTAAAACCTTATGCTTTTTATCCTAAAAATATACATTTAGGAAAAAGGGTAAAGCATTTGTGTTTTGGTTTCTTGCTCTTCAACTTGAAACTAAAAAAAATGTATAATTAGAAAGAATTAAAGTAAAAATATGTTAAATGTTTAAGAAAAAAAAGTTACCTTTTTCTTTTTATCTTGTTATGTGACCACATAAAAAAATAAAATAAAAATACACTTTGATAAAAACTAGAAAGGATGAAAGTAGATAAAATGTTTAACAAAAGACTAACCTTTTTCCTTGTAATATCTTCTTTCTATGAAATAAAATATACATTTAGGATAAAAAATAGAAAAGATTAAAGTAGAAAAAATGTTCGAATGTTTAACAAAAAAGACTTACATTCTTTCTTTTATTGTTTCTAGTTTCCATAGGTGTTCTTCGGTAAGGGTTTGAGAAATGTTTTGGGGGGAAAAGATCAGCTCCTCAATCTTCTCAATCCATGGGTGTTCTTGATTGGTTAAGGTTATTGAGAAATACAGCGCTTTGAGTGTTAAAGGTTAAGAGATGATACTCAAAGATGAAGAAAATGAACTTTTTTCCAAATACAGTAAGGTGTATACAAAGAAGCTAACCGTTGAATGCAAGTTTTGTATTATTATTATTATTATTTTGGTTAAAAATAGTAATATGTGCTTGTGTGTGTTTTTTTGTAGTGTGCTTTTTTTATGAAGATGATACAAGTGTGAAATTGTGCAAAAGTATGAAAGGAAAACAAAAGCATGAGAAGAGTGGTAGATATGATATAAATGTCTGGTTGTTTACATTTACTCCACTTACATTTACTCCACCTAACTATGATACAAAGCAAAATGAATTGTCATACTTTTTAATGAAACTCTGTATTTCTGAAACCAACATAGCGTAAAATGGGTAATTTGATTTTTTACAAAATTTAGTTTGTTTGAAAAGAAAACAAAATAAAATTGGGGGTAGATGAGGCTCAGATGGCTAAGTTGTATTTAGTTATGAGTGAAGGAGTATTTTAAGGTGCGAATGTTGAAATGATGTGACACTGGTGGAGCTAAATGGCTAAAATTAGGGGCTGTAAATGAACTGAACGTTCAGTAAACATTTTAGGAATCGTTCGGTAAATGTTCGTTTATGTTCGTTTATTTATTAAATGAACGAACATGAACATTATTTTACGTTCGTTTAGTTAAATGAACGAACATGAACAAGAGTCGCGTCTGTCCATTTATGTTCGTGAACGTCCAATTATGCGTTCGTTAACGTCCGTTTATGTTCATTTACTTATTTATGTTTGTATATCATATCTTTTAGAATTCGTCCGTTTAAATGTTCGTGTCTATTTATTTGTCAGATTAAAATTAAATGAACATACATGAACAATGAACAAAGCTCTATTCTTGTACCTAAAATTGTATGTCACCGCACCTCACCCTTTCACTCTTAAAAAGAATTAAAAAATGTATGGTAAACTCAAGGTGTACGTGGGCTTATCAAACTTCAAGTACATAAAAAAAAGTTTCCACAAATGGAAATGTCAACAAGTTCACTTCAAGAATCAAATGCAGTCCACGGCAACAACAAAACCAACTATTGCTCTGCGCATTCACCTTCGAATTCCTCTTGAATCGCTTGCGATGTTCCTTCTCAAGGTTCATATCAAACCCACTAAAAAATTTGAATATATATATATTTGCATGTATGAATAGTTTATTTAAATTTGCAGGCATGGAGACAAACAGCTTTTGGGGTTTATGGGTACCTCAATTTCACCAAATCAGGCTTCTTGTGAGTAATTTATACAATACCCATATCGAATGTCATATGATTTTCTATGTTGTCAATTACGGAGTATGGTTTTGTTTTGTTTCACAAAGGAACTAACTAGTTCCTAGTTTTTAACTTGGTTCTGAATAATGACAAATATTGACAATCACTCCAAAAAAATATAGAACATAAATTTGCTAGTAATTGTGTTACATATTTTGGTAACTTTACTTTGACTACTTTGTTACGGTTAGAAGTGAAGTGACCAATGTGGAAGTATACAACAAGGGACGGAACCAGGGTTTGGGTTCCGGGACTCATGGATTTGTGCGGCATAGTGTTAGTTTTTGTGTAAAACCTCGGTTTTTCTTAAATGCACCAAGTCCAAAAAAATTGTGTTCCTAGTATTGTTTAGTTTTGCTAAAATGCACGTGTCAATCTTTGTCGTGGTTTTGTCCTTGTATGCACTAAGATAAGTATGTTGCGATTTACGACATAGACCAAACTAGAAATTAGGACACAATTAGTCGCCATTCTTTAACTTGAATTTATATGGTGATAAGTTGATGAAACTGTAATCCCAGTAGAGAAGAATATATGAAGCATCACAACTTTGACGGTTGCCATTAAACAAATCAAGCAATGACTTGTTTGGCCAATATGTATAATGTTAACAGTAATGGATGCTCAATTTTCGTGAACATGATCTATGTTCTTGACCATCATCCCAAATAATATTCCGATGTTAGTGTTTTAGAATTGGAATTCAGGATCGGTTTTGTAGCTTGATCATGAGTGTTGTTTATGTTTCAGGCAGGACTTCACTATTTATAAACCAGAGTCTTCTTTATTTCAGTTTTGTGGATTTGTATTTAAAACTAGGAACTAAGGATTTATAACTAGACACAAACGTTCATCATGGGTTTGTTTCCATTTCTAGGGAGCACTCAAAAAATTTCAATCCAGAAGATATGACCAGACGAATAGATGGAAAAAATTGCATAGTAACCGGAGCTAATGCTGGAATCGGTTATGCAGCTGCACATGGTCTTGCATCAAGGTGTTTTATCTGTTTTCAAATGATGTCCATTTTCTGTACATATCTGTAGCAATATATTTAATTTAGAATTGACAAACCAATATCTGTCTTGATAAAAATGTATGTTAAGTATGCAAATATAATAAAATATTTTTTCATTATGTATAAGAGGTTTGCTGGTATAAAATCCTTTGCCTAAAAAAATGTATATAAGATTAATAAAATAACACTTCAAATTTGAAATGTGAAGTGTAAGTTTTGAATATCTAGAGCTGAAAGTTTAACTTTTACGTGGAGGGAGTATTCTGCACTGATTGTTAAAATGATCATATGTTTGATACCAGAGGAGCAACTGTTTATATGGTTTGTCGCAATAAGGAAAGGGGAGAAGCTGCTCTCTCTAAAATTCAAACATCCACCGGTAACCAAAATGTCCACTTAGAGGTACGGTTTCGTCTTTACTCTATCTTTATGGTAGCCTAAAAGGTGTTTAACGAATTATCATGTGCCTAGTTGTTAAACATCGTTATTATCGCCAGAAAGAGTAACTAATGATTACCGAAGGAAATTTGGAATTCGTGAAATACTCACTTTGACTTTGTAACTCAGAACTTGTATCTATTGTTTTGATAGACAGTAAGATATTAACGGTGTTATATCTGACTTATAGGTCTGCGATCTTTCTTCTGTCAATGATGTTAAGTCCCTTTCGTCGAGATTCAGGGCAAAGGATGTTCCCGTTCATGTTCTGGTAACTACTCCTACCTCATTAGACATTGTATTTTGTGTTTCAAGCTCTTTGTTTTTACTAAAGCACACAAGAAATTAATTAAGATAAAACCATTTTCATGGATGCAAATTTACATCGATATCTTTAGTTCTGTGGACTCGAAATTTGGTAGTTATATTGCTTTTGGTTTCATTTCTCCATTGTGTGGTCATATCTCAGGTTACAACTAAGTTTGAAATTTCTAATAATTAGAGTCAACTATTCACTTTCGGGAACTGGACTAATCAATATTGAAAGTAAATTTGATTTGATGAATTGTAATACCATTCAGTATATTGCCACATTATGTTCATTGAGCTCTAGATTTGCAATTTGGTGCCGAATTGGATTTCATTTAACTTTTGGTAATTTCCTGAGTTTATGTAGATAGATGCAGGTAGAAATTAATGTTAATGAAGTTCCCGTTAGGGCAAAAATGTAAACTAAAAGTTGACAGATTGAAACTGCAAGTTCATATTTGCAGAAGTGTAATGCTGCAACCGTGATTACATAGTTACATAGTTAGTTCCTGGACTATCTCCTGACAGACTGATTTAGTCACTTGATCTTTAGTTTTGCACATTTACTCCAAGATACAAAACCTGCTCCCTAAGTCTAAACAAACTCAACCACTGCGGACCCGTAAAAACATCGGTCCCTATGCTATCAATAAAATCCTGCTCCAAACCACTGTTTGCCAAGAAGTCCCAGTCAATGATCGCACCATGGTCAATGTCATGGTTGTGCAACTCTTGGTATTTTGCGGTTGCCTCATTCCCCTAAAAAACACCCCAACTTCGGACTATATCCGCTAAACTAACCTGGGGAGCCCTAGATGAACTACCCCTGTGACTCCTAGATCGCTTATGCATATCCTGTAACAAAGCAAGAGGAACAAGGAAGGTTAAGAACACGTTTGGAAACGCGATTGAGACATCAGGTGGTCCTGACGCCGTCACGCCTACGGGCTGACGCCGTCAGACCTCTGCATAATTCGAATTCGAATTTACAAGGGAAAGTTCAAGCACAAAACTTGTAGAACCTTGCCCCAAACACCCCTTATGACAGCAAAATGGCCAATAGGCCAAAGGGTGGTGGCCGAATCCGCAATCCCTAACGCAATACTAGTCTAAATCGAAGTTTTAACTAATTGGTGCCTTAATCCTTGCTAACATTACATAAACTATAAGGCATTATTAAGTTTTCAACCTCAATTCGATTCTAGGGTTTCGAATTTTTGGGGATATCCAAAATTGATGGATCGAATAGACAATTAGAATGGAAAAGGTGAAGAAAAGATACTTACCACGTGGAAGATGATGACGAAATGGCACGAATTGGGGCTTGGAGATTCGTTGGTGAAGAGTGGGGTGGATAATATCTGTGGGGTTTGTGAGGAAAGTGATGGGTTTGGAAGTTATTAAAGCTGAGTGGACGAGCTGACCCCGTCAGGCTTTAAGGCTGACGCCGTCAGGTGTTATTCGACCAAGCAACTTTTCAGAATTTACTATTCAGCCCCTGCACTTTTCGAAAGTTGTTTTGTGGCATCGTAACTTCTACGAAAGGCATGCCCCTTAGTTAGCAAGCCCCTCCTGGGTCAAAAGTCTTGCTACACTCGTTGGGTGTGATCTTAACTTCCCCAGGGTCGGTTGTGGACTTACCCGATTTCCATTCTCCATTGTGGCAAGTATATATCAGGCGAGGTGAACTTTCCAGATATGTCTTTG